>CM061131.1:91134900-91178013 GCA_030789695.1 Scilla litardierei | reverse complement strand
GATTCACTAGGTTTGGTTTGCAAGAGATTGGACCAAAGCTAGCATTTTTATTATAAATCTATACCCATATTCGTTTGCAAGAGATTGGACGAATACGAGCTATCACTATCTAGATCGTAACTCGAGTTTGCATGAGAGTGTGCTCGGGGTGCGATTGGACGATGATGTCGATCTTAATGCTAATGGCTTAGATTAGGGTTTGCACGAGAATGGACCCTAATCTAGGTCGCTATAGACCTGCAATAGCGCGATAACGTGAGCTTAGTTTCCTATTTAGTTATGACTAGCTCACCTCAATCCAAGTCTAGTAACATTGAGATTCACGATTCACAAGGATGCATGATAACCCACAGTGGGGATTCTCTAGCCCTAGACACTTTTATAATATTGAATTTGAATTATTAATTAAACGATCGTGACACTAACATTCCAAAAATAGCCTTTCCACCAATAGCTTAGTGATTAGGATAGAGTACCATCATTAGTCCCTCCTCGTGTTCGATACCCACTCGCCACTACACAGTGCGCTTGCGGTAAAACTACAATTGTTTCCCTGGTGTTTATCCGGGAGCAATCAGCCTCCAACTTGATTGCCTCGAGGTCGATCTTCTCCCTCTCCTCCACTGGCCTCTCAAGCTTGGTGATCCTTTTCTGACTGACCTCCCTCTCACTGGCAAGGGTATTCTCAGCGGCGACCCTTTGACCTTCTTTGCCATGGGTCTTCTACTCGGCATCCTCTCTAGCTTTGTCCAGATTGGAGATCGTCTCCTAACTCCAGAGAGTCGACAGCTTGTCCTACAGGGCCTTTTTCTTCTCCTCGGCCTCCTTCACGGCCTCCAGCTCGGCCACCTTCCTCGCAAGGGCGCACTTCACCCCCATGGAGTGACGTTGGAGGAACACCAACATCATGGCCATCTACATAAAAGAAGTAAGGGACGTAAGCATGCATCTTTTGAGAAAAGCGGTATCTTGAGTTAGAAAAGCGAGGAACTTGCATGTTGAGCCAAATGGCCATATCGCAGAGCCTCTCCGCATCAACATTCGCCAAAGACTCTCGGTCATTGGACAGTACGATGTTATCAGCCAGGCGGGCCACAAACCCGGCCTCGTAAAACACCGATTCACGGGTGCCCACCGGAAAGAGCAAAGCAGTAATCTCCCCTGCCGGAAGAGCAAGGAGCTCAGCCTTCTTCGACTTGAAAACAACAAGCACCGCCTCGTATCTCGGATGGACTAGCTTTCCTAGCCTCGATAATAGGCATCCATAGGGCCATCGATTAACTACTGTCGCCCAGCCAGTCTGGGCCAACTCGACCGAAGAACCCGTGGGCACGACCAACCTGGTAGGGGCCGCACCTGTTACGGTGACCGATGGGCCCTGGGACGCCATAGCTGTTGCGACAACCAGATTCTCCTGGGGCGGGTCGAGGTCGACGGGAGGACCCGATGCTGCCATGCTCGTCCGAGAAAGAAGAGTAGAAGGCGCGGCCTCCACTCTTGTCTTCTTGCTCCGCTCCTCCTTCTTAGCCCAAGCAGTGCTCGACCCCTCCTCTTGCTTCTAACAATCTTGACCTAGCCCTTGGCAGCCTGCTCATTGGCCATCCTCTTCATCTCCTCCCTTGAGATACTCATGACCGCACCTATAAAAAACAACAAATCAGGGTGAACAAATCATGAGTGGTTCATGAAACTCGGATTACCTTCAAACCAGACGTGATTGACTATCTGCTCATCCGTAACCACGCCCTGATAGTCCGTGATTTCCTTGGAGATGTCCTCTAAGATCATGGCGTTCTCTTGGTCGGCCGCCCCGAGGACCACTTTATTGTTCACCGAGGGATTCAGCGTCTCCCAGTTCAACCTCAAAGCTAGGTCCTCAGGCGTCAAGACAAAGACGAACTTATATTTCCAATATTTTATCTTACCCAGTAGATTGAGAACAAGAGGCCGACCCCTCCTTGCACAAACATAGTAGTACGCCCCCTTGCGCTTGGCTTCGAAGAAATACTGAAATAGTGACAAGGTCGGACTTATGCCATTACCCGAGCAAAGGACGAGAAAGTCAACCAGGGAGCTGATGGAATTCGGTATCAGTTAAAAGTGGGGGAGTTTGAGGAAGTGTAGGACGAGGAGAAGAAAGGGGTGGAGAGGGAATCGGAGCCCAAGGGCAAATGTCTGGGCATAGACCCCGACCTCGTGATCCATGGGGAGCATACCCGCTCGGAGAACTCTAGGAGCCGAACAAAATAGGGTGCTGATGTACTTGAAGCGAATGAGAGGGACGAAGGAGGTCGACGGGTGGGCCGCTATAGCTAAGATCTCTGCCGTGACCTCCGCAGAATCTTCGTCAGCCATCGGGGTCCTAAGGGACGACCTGGTCCCTTTTCTGTTCTTAGGGTCCTTATAGACCGACGACGACAAGGCGATGGCAGGCTCAATGACTGGGTAACCCTCAGAGCGAGTAACTCCTCCAGTCAAGACTCCTTCGGCTCCTCCGATTCTCCGGTGCGGCTACTCTCCAACTCACCAAAAAACCGCTCAACAATAGAATTAGAAGCAGAAGAAGGGGATGAGGCCATGGAAAAGGTTGAGGGGATACCTAGAAGAAGAAAAACGGATGAAACTTCGACAGCAACGACGTGGCAATGGTGGCCACGGCAGCTATCACAACTCTTAACACGGATGAGGGAAACGAATATTCAAAAAGGATGTTAAAAAGGTCCCTCTCGATAGCCCTCCATCTCTTTTTATACGGTGAATGAACTAATCTCAGTCGTTGGAGGCAGGCCACGTGGTGTGATCCGGGCGAGTCTGGTGCCTCGACTTCCCCCTCGGTCAGATCGGCCATGCATCATGCTCAAAGCGAACCAATGCCTCGATTCTCCCCCGTCCCTGAATTATCATGATGACCTAAAAAGATTTGGCAGTCGATTCAAACTAATGCCGTCGACCGGCCCTCAACCAATAAGGGTGTGGCACGTCATCCGAGCTGAGCCGGGCTTCCCAGTTCGAACTCAAATGATGGGCGCAATTGTTACGACCTGATGGTCGGCCCAGAAAATGAAGGCCCAAATAGTTGAAGCCCAAGCGAATAGCTTACTGGCTAACCGGAACAAGAGCGAGCCAAATGAGAAGATTCCCACTCGCCCGGCCGATCGGGAAGCTCGTCCTATAAATCGAGAGAGAGGCTCGCCAACTAGTCCAGCGGGAAGCTTGCCAGCCAAGCATAGAGATCGACCGGCACAGCGAAGCTCGCTCTGACGACCTAGGTAGGAGGGTTGACTGTAGGAAGCTAGGGATGTCGAGCTTTGGTTCCAAGCTCGACTTTCTCCAAGAGCAACCCTCGGCGACCAAGCAGCCCATAAATATCTCTAACCAAGTGACATGGTACCACCTATGCCTCCAATTAATGCCCAAGGTTAAATACGAGAACGGATGGCTACCCTTCACGTCCCCATTAATGCCCGATTAAGACGGTTCTAAAATATCTCTGACACTCTCACAGACCTATTGTATTCCCATTAATACTCTAGCAAATCGCTAGCTGGACCCTAGCTAAGAAGAAGCGACAGCTAATTGTACGGTGATCAACCGACTCTACCCACAATGAATACCCCCTACAGCCATCAACGAGGGGGTTAGTTGATAGAAATAAAAAACTCTCATTTACACACAAAGCTGGATATTGTCCACATATCTGTGTCTTCCATGCAAGCTCGTCACATTAGGTCGCTCTACACTAAGATCAGCCACAGTGTCCCGCCTCTTTCTAACAAGCCGCTTAATTACTTTACCATCGGAGAGGCCACGGGTTGACAACCAACCCAGCCTTTCTGACAAGCTTCTCGTTGGGGAGGAAGATCGGCCATTCTTCCAAGCGGTCAGTGACCTTTGAGCGATCTTGAATCCGGTGTTTAGCCTCTATTAAGACCCAATTAACCTGTAATTACCGTACCCTTGATTTCCCTTTGTATAAATCTCCTTGTTAGGCAAATTTGACCCACAATAACAACATTTGTTAAAAAGTTGTTTGACCCCATATTACAACTTTTCTTAGAAGTTGTCAATGACCATTTTTTGTTGTAGTGAGATGTATCTTTTTATTAACTGTTTTTATAGCTTACATTTTTCTTCTCTTATTTTTTCAGGTGAAGATGGCGATCTACCGGTTCCAACGGAAATTTTTGCGAACTTTCTTTGCTTGGACTATTTTCTAAATTTTCTGTAAGATATGTATTTTGTTATTAAATGATATGATTTTTTGTCCTAATTTTAGCTTCTCTTTTTGATCTCCCAATTCTAACGGATATTTTTACGGATTTTTCAGAGCTCCAGGCTATTTTCTATGTTTTATGAAACATATGAATCTTTTTTATTAAAGGATATGATTTTTTGGCCAAATTTTTCTTCTCTTATTTTTCAGTTGAAGATGGCGATCTCTCGGTTCCAACGGACATTTTTGCGGAATTTTCTCAGTTTCGAGCCATTTTTTACATTTTATGGAACATATGGCTCTTTTTATTAAATGATATAATTTTTATAGCCTAAGTTTGTCTTGTCTTATTTTTAAGTTGGAAGATGGTAATCTCCCAGTTCCAACAGATTTTTTGCAGGTTTTTTTTGAGCTGGATGCTATTTTCTATATTTTATGGAAGATTTGAAGATTTTTATTAGATGATGGGATTTTTATAGCCTAAGTTTGTTTTCTCTTATTTTTCAGTTGAAAATGGCGATCTCCTGTTACCAACGGACATTTTTGCAGATCTTCTGACCTCGAGCCTATTTTCTATATTTTCTGGATGATTTGGATATTTTTATTAAATAATATTATTTTGGGGCCTAATTTTGTCTTCTCTTATTTTTTTTCGTTGATATGGCGATCTCCCGGTTCAAATGGACCTTTTTGCAAATTTTTCTTAACTCCAGGTAATTTTCGACATTTTCTATAAGACATAGATCTTTATATTAAATGATATAATTTTTATAGCCTAATTTTGTCTTCTCTTATTTTTTTCAGTTAAAGATGGTGATTTTCTGGTTCCAACAGAAATTTTTGTGGATTTTTCTGAGATATGTGCTATTTTCTACATTTTCTAAAGGATACGAATCATTTTACTAAATGATATGATTTTTTGGTCTTATTTTGTCTTATCTTATTTTTCCATTAAAGATGGCGATCTCTCGGTTCCAACGGAAATTATTGCAGATTTTTCTGAGCTTGGGACTACTTTCTACGTTTTATTAAAGATATGAATCTTTTTATTCAATGATATGACTAATTTTGTCTTCTCTTATTTTTAGTTGAAAATGTCGATCCCCCGGCTCCAACAGAAATTTTTGCAGATTTATCTGAACTCCAGCTATTTTCTACATTTTCTGTAAAATATGACTCTTTGTATTAAATGATATGTTCACTACTGGAAAATTGGACATTAGCCACGGACAAATCCGTGGCTAATACCCTAAAATCCGCGGCTATTACCCAATAGCCACGGATTTTTATAAATTCCGTGGCTATTGTTCCGTGAGGGAAAGTGGCATTGCAAATGCCAAAAATCCGTGGCAAATGGAAGAAATGCAGTGGCGGAAAAGTTAGCCACGAAACTATAGCTACGGAAATTCCGTGGCGATTGTTCCACCTATTGCCACAGAAAATCCGTGGCAAAAGTATATTTGCCATGGACAATTTCAAAAAAAGATTTCCGTGACAAACTTCATTAACCACGGTTAATCCGTGGCTATTGTTTCAACTATTGCCACGGAAATGACGTGGCAAAAATTTATTTGCTACGGAAAAGATAAAAAAATTCCGTGGTAAACTGTTTATTAGCCACGGATATTCCGTGGCTATTGTTTCAACTATTGCCACGGAAATGCCGTGGCAAAAACATATTCGCTACGGATGTTTTCCCAAAGCTTTATCGTGGCTAACCTACATTAGCCACGGATTTGCCGTGGCAAAATTGTATTATTTGCCACGGATTCTTTGTGGCGAAAAGGTTTCTGCGACGAATAATTTTCCAAAATAGATCAGTGGCTAAAAAATATTAGCCACGTACTGTCTGTGGCTAATATGTTTATTTAATTTTTTAAAAAAGCCAAAATTTTAAAAATTCGTTTACAATCAAAATTCACATATATATAAATATAACAAGAAAGAAACACAATCAAAATTCACATATATAAACAATAACAACAAATCCAATAAAAAAGTTTTCATCCATTAACAAATTCCAAGAAACTATATAAATACAAACTTTCCACATACATCAACATAACTCAATAGAAAAGTTTTCCACATACAAAAGTTTTCCATCAACATAACGGACCCTTGGCCCACTTAATACAAAAAGTTTCCACACATCAACATAATGACCCCTCGGCCCCCTCAATACAAAAAATTTCCACACATCAATATAGCGGCCCCTCGGACCCTTCAGTACAAAGTAAACTCTCAATCTCATCATAACAGCCCCTCGGCCCTCATCACTCCCCCAAACTCCAAGTAAAAAACAATTAAACTCTCACCTCATATCCCCACCCTCCGGTCCTCCACCGGATCCACCTTGCGGACGTGATTCCTGAAAAAAAAATGAAAATAAATATGTGGGCTTTATGTTCTTAGTAAACACTGTAATGTTTTTTTGTGTGGCTCTTATTCTTCTGAATAGCAAATTGAAGATGAGATATCATGGTAATGCCCAATGGTCACAAATACCAAAAAATAATATGTGAGAACTAAAATATGGCATGTATTCCCGAAAAGCAACAAATACTAATGACAAATGATTGAATGTGTAGCTAAGCTTAAAACTAGAAAGTACTGCATTGCAAATTGTTGAAAAATACTTCATGAAAGTTAAATTTAAAATATGATAGTGTTAATAAGATAGTGTTAAATTTAAACATACCGGCTTAACACTATCATGTGAAGTGGAGGGGTGGATTTCACCAGAGGAGCTTAGGTTTTTCAAGAAATATGGCAGTTTGAATTAGAGCTGAATTTGTGAAGCAGAAGGGTGTTAAGTTTTCATGGCTTCTGGGCTATATAAGTAGAGGGTTATACTTATATATAAAGATATTTTGGGTATACATGAAAGGGGGGCTCCATCCTTTTGTGCTACATGAAAAAGGAAATGCCCTTATTGTCTTCTGCTTTAGAAAATAAGCAGCACCTAGGGGTTGTAGTTAGTTTCATGGGCAAAGCCTACCATTTCTCAGAAAAGTCCCTCTTTGTACCTTTCTTGCTTAAATGCCTCTCACCTCCGGCATGCACAAAAAATTAAATATTGCACATGCACTCCAGGCATTTGATATTGACTTTGGTTAACAAACATAAATCCTGTGATTTTTTTTTCTTGTCACATACAAGAACCATACAAACCCTGCAGAAATAGTTAACTAAGACATCGCCAAACTTTTCAACAACTTTAAGAGAAATAACTACTGACACATCCTTTTGGAATATTGTCATAACAACACAATTAAAACCCCTCTCTAAGATGTGCGAAATAACTCAACTGAATACAAGTTTTAACTACAAGCAAGAAATATTCATGATCAAGAAAACTAGATTAAAGATGCGATAAGTATCCTTGAGATCATTGATCACATCGTAGGAAATATGAGTGACGATTTGGTCTCCAACAGATGACCCATACTTAATGCCAACGAATGTCACAAATGTACTTATAATTGGTTGGACTGAGGAAATGGGCCTAGGCTATCAAGCAAGCAGGATTAATGTCTCCCAACTATTTTGTTGGATCATTTTTCTTCGGTAAAAATGAAGTATATGGTAACGCTTCATATATGTCCTCACTGTTATTGAATCTGACGAGTCCTACATGTCCAAATAAAGGGATAAAAAAATACAAATAATGATATGCTTAAGAGTCTACGTACAGTCAGATTAGCCCCCTTACATTCTATGAAAAATAACAAAAATTTAGTATTTAAACTGCAATAAGTCAGCCATTGCATGATTGATACATTTTTATATCAGTTTTAAAACTCCTATTAGGGTTATAAAGATTGAATTCTTCACCATCAATAGATGATAAACAAATATGATATTAATTACTTTGACACGTAGAGCATTGGAATTCAAGCTTAAAATGGATATGCCAGCTTTATTCACATTTATACATGCCGACGCTTACAACACATCATTTTGAAAGATACAAAACCAAACATCTGGGTCATAAGCGTCTCCAACTCCAAGAAATCAGTCAGATATTGTTTATAAGAAAACAAGGCTATCTTCTTTATAGTTTTCATCCTTGACTCATCAATGAAATGAAAAAAAATTCAATCCTAACAGCAGGCACTCAAAAAGAATATTCAAACAACCTTGTTTGGGTGTGTGTGTGTGTTATATGTGGGCATGCATCAATTTTCTTGTAATCAATTTTCTTGATTAGAAAAGTGTGTGCATTATATGTGTGTGTTATATATGGGCACACATACCTAAGGATACTAAAACAAGCAACAGCTAGAAGAATTTGTATCTATATTGTTTATCTAATCAGTGATAACTTTCACTAATCTGATGGTAATTAACTGAAACAAAACAAATGCGCATGTACACCCTGGGGGAAAAAGAACTGTATCAAGAGAGAAGAAATCATCGATACTAACCATACATGGAAGCAGCATCACCTTTCTTTCCAGTATGACCCCTTGAATTTCTTCCAAAAGTTGAAGGTCCTTTGTAGTTCTGTCATGTTGGCTATTGAATGTCTCATCTAGTATCCCTTCTCATTTCTGTCGTGCTTGCTCAGCCATAAGCTACCATTTCGAAGGTATATCATCGCCCCCAACAGCAGCTCAGGCAGCAACATTTGCAGCTGTGGCTCTCATTTTATCTTCTTCTTCTTCTTTGTTGGCCTGCATGCACATGATTTAACGCTTGAAAGTAAATACGTGAAAAACAATTATCCCACCTAACATCAACTAATTCAATCAATTCTACCTTGCTAGTTTTAGCTCGTCCTTCAGCCTGCTCTGCATCTGCGCCAGTGTTTCCCTCTGTCTGCACATCCAAACTCGTTATGTCCATGTGCATATTTTAAAATACCTTAGTTTCATGAAGAAAAAGAAACTAGATTTTTTTTCTTTATATCATTTCTCTTTCGAATCTTGTAATAAAACCCTTTGCTATTTCTAAGCACTATGATTAACTGTTGACAAGTTAAAAATATAATTAACACTTTTTTCCCAGTATACATGTTAACTATCCTTAAACAACTAAAAGGTATAAAAGGATGATTTAGATTTTGCTGTTGGTATTACTTGTTCATACAGCTGAATATTTAGCTTTGTGATTATGTTTAGCATCTGATTTGGATATACTTCTAGGGGTGCATATGTTTGGATATATGACAAATACATAAACAAGTTGATGTGGTTCTGTTATTTATATGACAATTGAGATGAAACATGGAGGCAAGTCACATTATGTGTATGCTAATTGTTTGAAAACAGTTACATATAAAGTTAAAAGAGGAACAAATGTAAAAAAAGAAACTTTAATGATATTAGTTAGAATCACATATAGTTGTCTTTTTTAATCTTCATTTTTATTCTTTACTTTTCATATTGCATTTGGCTTTTGCTTTATACATGTTGGACTTAATGGTAATAATAATCCTTCATAACCATATGAATCCCTTTTGTTTTTAATTACAGATTCTGCAACATCCTTATAACTCGCATCCAAGTTGGATTCTGTAATTCTTTAATACAACGTGTAATTCTGTAATTATAATTATATTTTTACCGATAAATTATAATTCCATACATAGTAAGACATTTTGATGGAAACACAGAAATCAAGATGACATACCTCTGAGTTTGGCTCATTCACTAGACGTAATGCTGATTCAGCTTCTCGGAGAAGATTCATCTGAAAGCATGATAGTGCAAACAAGTAGCCGATTGTGGCATTCTTGTTCCTTCATGGACAATAATATAAAATGGAATACATCAACTCGAATATCGTAATTTGTAAACAATAATGTTTCAAAAGTGATCTGTAAAAACTGACAGGAACTTTAAACTGAAGGAGACGAAGAAATCATGTGAAGTAAAATTTGAACTGCAGCAAGTCCTACTAAATACGGCCAAGCAATGGTTCCCTAGTGCATACGTAATTCCAAAATGCCACTATATGGATCGACAAAATGTCTGCTAAGGTAACTGGTGAAATATGAATATACAAATGGATATCATACCACTAATGAATAAGTAGAATGTATATCAACTATCTTTCAAAATATGTTATGCACAGTAAGCATGTTTGTTCCTGAGATAACAAGTTGCCAGCAGTTGCAAATTTAGCTGCATTCAAGATTAACAATGAAAATCAGTTGAGCACTCCAAATTTAAGCAAACCCCAGCAAAGACACAGCCAGCTTCAACAGAGAGATTTGTTCTGAGTAAACTCAAATTCAAGCCAGTTCTGAGTATTCTTGTAACTCACCCCACTCAGCAGGGAAAAAGTCATTAGGAGATTTGTTCTGAGTAAACTCTGTCGCAAAAATCAAGCCAGTTCCTCGGATCTGTAGTCAGAAAGAACTGTATGTATTAGGAACTAGACATCATTTTCTAGTTCTAAGAATCAATGTTTGGGAGAAGTTAGCAATTATTTACCTCTCCAACAATTGGATATCGGCGAAGGATCTGATCGGTTCTTAGACCCTCAGAGATATTGACTGTACATGCTCAGTGATATTTCTTTCCCTAAAATGCACAATATGTAATAAAAAGGTGTGTGATAGAAACAAATCAAAAGAGATATGGTCGAATAAAATGTGCATACTTATAAAACTTAAGTGCTTCTAAGGCAATAGAGCAAGGTGATGGATGCCTAGAGTACATAAATCCATGAGAAAATGAACCTGAAGGTTATATCAAGATGACAAAGTAAAAAACCACAACCAAATGTTAGTGCATACCAAGTGATAGAACTCAAGGAAGCATGAAGAACACCTAGTATATGCAAACCAAGCTTGTTGCTTAAAGAATTTACGTCTTGCGCAATTTTCGGGCTGATAAGAACATGATCGGAATTGTACCAAGAACTCATTTTTTGCATATCACAGATGTCATCCATCAATTTTTGTTATTTACATTCCCATTTTTTGCATCGCATAGAGGCCATCCATCAATTTTTGTCAATATTTCATGTTTTCCTTCATCGATAACATCAAGAAGGATGAGATCCAGGGGTGAGCCAGATTGTCTTCTATCAGTGAATATATTCTAACATGCAAGATACCAGCTTGATCATATAAATTGAATAACAATGAAGATCAAGTATGCATAAATCATTGTGAACAAGCAAACTTTGACATGTGCACAAGCTCTTGAGCAATCTAACCACCCAGGCTTCTACATTATAATGCTAGTTTTGATTCCTCTCACATGGGTATTTCGAGGATTCTTCCACCCAAAAAATTTCAATCTTTGATTAATCCTTGAGTTCATAGCAATTATTATATAGAAACAAAAGCAATAGAATGTATAGCAACGATACCTATCAGCATCATGAATTTTTACACAACGGGTTCTCACAATCTCCCATTCTGATGAACGTAAGCGGCCAAGTCCCCACCTTCACAAAATTCCAGAACTAAAAAAACACAGCCATCAACCTAGTAGAAAAAAGGGGGACGAAACTGGCTTAATGAATTTTGCAAGAATCGGGGCCGTTATGAAAATTTTAAACCCAAATTCAGACCTAAAGTACGTCGAGGAGGAGGATGATGTTGGGATGGCGAACTTTGGCGAGGAAATTCAGCTCTCAGTCCGAACACTCCCTCAATTTTCTGCTCAGACTAGAGACACGGACCTGCTTCAAAACGACATCCTGGCCCTTGGATCGATCGAACGCCCTCCACATGGTCAAGAAAGACCCTTCTCCTCCGATCCTCGCTTTTACATCGTAATCTCCGATTGTGAACGCCGTCGATGAAGCTAATGCTTCTTCCATCAACTCACTGTCTTGGCCATCGATCCTCTCAACAGCGTGACGAAGTAGAGGTGGATATCGAGCATCCACCAGAGCCTTTCTTGGATCGGTTGTACTGACGGATGGATCTTGCAGAGCTGTCCATCCTCTCGCTCTCATCCACACAAAAAGGGGAAAGGGGGTGCCGCCCCTCCTCCTCCACTCCCCTCCACATGGGAGGAGGAGGGGCGGCACCCCCTCCTCCACTTAAAATAGATGAGAGGAGGGGGCGACGCTCCTCCCCTCGTTTTGCCTCCACGTAAAATAAATGAGAGGAGGGGGCGACCCTCCTCCCCTCGTCTTTCTGGCGGCTGAGGAGGGTAGGGGAGGAGGATGGGGTGACGCCCCTCCTCCTCTCATTTTGCCAGCAGCCGCAAAACATAACCATAAGAGAGGGAGGCAAATGGGATTCCGACTGTGAAAATTTCGGGGGGAAAAGTGCAGCGAAACATAACCCTAAGAGAGATGGGGGCAATGGGATTTTGACTGTGAAAATTTAGGGGGGAAAAGCGCAGCATGCGCGGGATTAATTCAACCGCGCTCAAACGCCCTTATTTTGGACGAAACTTTTGCATATTTGCCACGAATCTGGTCGTGGCAGATGTGATTTGTGGCAGATGAAGATGTGATTCGTGGCAAGGCATCTGCCACTGAATTAATCCGTCGGAGATGAAGATCATCTGTCACAGAATTTGTCTGTGGTTGATGTCACGTGGCTGATATTTTCATCAGTCACGGAAAAGTCACCACGGACTATTCCGTGGCAGTTATTCAAACATCTGCCACGAATTTAGTCCGTGGTGAATGTTCTGTGGTTGATAAGCTGTTTTCTACTAGTGGTTGTTATGGCCTAATTTTGTTTTCTCTTATTTTTTTCATTGAAGATGGCAAACTCCCAGTTCCAACCGACATTTTTGCAGATTTTTATTAGCTACATGATATTTTTCTTCATTTTCTATAAGATATGAATATTTATGTTAAATGATATGATTTTTATAGCCTAATTTTGTCTTCTCTTATTTTTCGGTTAAAGATGGCGATCTCCCAGTTCCAACAGACATGTATGCGTATTTTTGGAGATCTGGGCTATGTTCTATATTTTCTAAAAGATATGGATCATTTTATTAAATGATATGATTTTTGACCAAATTTTGCCTTCTCTTATTTTTCTGTTAAATATGGCGATCTACCGGTTCCAACGGACATTTTTACGGATTTTTCTGAGCTCGGATCTATATTCTACATTTTACTAAAGATATGGATCTTTTTATTAAATAGTATATGTAGCGTAATTTTGTCTTCTCTTATTTTTTTGGTTAAGTATGGTAATCTGCCAGTTCCAACGGACATTTTTCAGGATTTTTCTGAACTCAACACGATTTTTCTTCATTTTCAGGAAGATGAGATCTTTTATTAAATGATATGATTTTTTTGCCCTAATTTTGTCTTTTTTACTTTTTCGTTGACGATGGCAATCTTCCGGTTCTAACAGACATTTTTACGGATTTGTATGAGCTCCGGGCTATTTTCTACATTTTCGGTATGATAAGAATCTTTTTATTAAATGATATGATTTTTATAGCCTAAGTTTGTTTTCCCTTATTCTCAGTTGAAGATGGCGATCTCCCGGTTTCAAAGGATATTTTTGCAGATTTCTCTCATCTCGGGCTATTTCTACATTTTCTGGAAGATATGTTTCTTTTTATTAATTATATGGTTTTTGGCCTAATTTTGTCGTCTCGTATTTTTCAGATGAAGATGGCGATCTCCCGGTTCCAAAGGACATTTTTGCGGATTTTTCTGATCTATAGGCTATTTTCTATATTTTTTGTAAGATATGTATCTTTATATTTCAGTTGAAGATAGGATTTTTATAGCCTAATTTTGTCTTCCCTTATTTTTCAGTTGAAGATGGAGATCTCCCGATTACAACGGATATTTTTGCTGGTTTTTCTGAGCTCAATGTTATTTTCTTCATTTTATTGATATATGGATATTTTTATCAAATGATATGGTTTTTGTAGTCTAATTTTGTCTTCTCTTATATTTCGGTTGAAGATTATAATGGACATTTTTGCGGATTTTTTGAGCTCAGGGCTAGTTTTCTACATTTTCTCGAATATATGGATCTTTTTAATAAATGATATGATTTTTGGCCTAATTTTGTCTTCTCCTATTTTTTTCTGTTGAAGATGGTGATCTCCCGGTTTCAACGGACATTTTTGCACGATTTTTTTGAGCTCCGCGATTTTTTATACATTTTCTGTAAGATATGCATCTTTATATTAAATCTTATGATTTTTATATTCTAATTTTGTCTTGTTTTATTTTTCAGCTGAAGATGGAGATCATGGAGATCTTCAACTGAAATAAGAGAAGACAACATTCGAAACCGAGAAATCGCCATGTTCATCTTTAAAAATGTCCGTGGTAACCAAGATATCGCCATCTTCAACTGATAAAATTTTTATATTTCATTTTCTTAGCATGGTGCTATTTTCTACATTTTATGAAAGATATGAATCTTTTTATTAATTGATATGATTTTTAGCCTAAATTTGTCTTTTCTTATTTCCAGTTGAAGATGGCAATCTTTTTATTAAATGATATGATTTTATGCCTAATTTGTTTTCTCTTATATTCTAGTTGAAGATGGCAATCTCCCGGTTCTAACAGACATTTTTTCGGATTTTTCTGAGCTCCAGGCTATTTTCTAAATTTTCTGGAAGATATGGATTTTTATATTAAATGATAAGATTTTTATAGCCTAATTTGGTCTTCTCTTATTTTTCAGTTGAAGATGACGATTTCCTGGTTCCAACAGATTTTTTTGCGGCTTTTTATGAGATCGGGGCTATTTTTCTACATTTTTAGGAACTTATAGTTCTTTTTATTAAAGATATGATTTTTAGGTCTAATTCTGTCTTTTCTTATTTTTTCGTTGAAGATGGCAATTGCCCGGTTCTAAGGACTTTTTTGCGGATTTTTACAAGCTCCGGGCTATTTCCTAAATTAACTATAAGATGTGAATCTTTATATTAAATGATATGATTTTTAGATCCTAATTTTGTCTTCTCTTATTTTTCAGTTGAAGATGTCGATCTCTCGGTTCCAACGGCCATTTTTTGCGGATTTTTCTAAACTTGGAACTATTTTCTACAGTTTATTGAAGATACAAATATTTTTATTAGATGATATGATTTTTATACACTAAGTTTGTCTTCCCTTATTTTTTTTGTTGAAGATGGCTATCTCCTAGTTTCAACAGAAATTTTTGCAAAATTATTTGAGGTCCGGGCTATTTTCTACATTTTCTGTAAGATATGAATCTTTACATTAAATGATATGATTTTATGGCTTAATTTTGTCGTCTCTTATTTTTTTAGATGAAGATGGCGATCTCCCTGTTCCAACAGACATTTTTGCGAATTTTTCTGAGCTCTGGTTTATTTTCTACATTTTCTGTAATATAAGGATTTTTATATTAAATGATATGCTTTTTATAGCTTAATTTTGTCTTCTCTTATTTTTCAGTCGAATATGGCAATCTCCAGTTTCCAACGGAAATTTTTGAGTATTTTTCTTAGCTCGGGTCTATTTTCTATGTTTTCTGGAAGAAAATGATCTTTATATTAATTGATATGATTTTTCGCCTGATTTTGTCTTCTCTTTTTTTTTCCAGTTGATGATGGCATTCTTTTTATTAAATGATATGATTTTTTGGCATTATTTTGTCTTCTCTTATATTTTGGTTAAAGATGGCGATCTTTCGGTTTCAACGGAGATTTTTGCGGATTTTTCTGAACTCCAAACTATTTTTCACATTTTCTGGAAGATATGGATCGTTTTATTAAATGCAATCAGAGAAGACAAAATTAGGCCAAAAAATGTCCGTTGAAATCGGAAAATCGCCATCTTCAACTGAAATATAATAGAAGACAAAATTTGAAACCGGGAAGTCGCCATCTTCATCTATAAAAATATCTGTTGTAACCGGAATATCGCCATCTGCAATTGATAAAATTTTTATATATCATTTTCTGAGCTTGGTGCTATTTTCTATATTTTATGAAAGATATGGAACTTTTTATTAATTGATATAATTTTTATAGCCTAAAATTTTCTTCTCTTATTTTCCAGTTGAAAATGACACTCTTTTTATTAAATGCTATGATTTTTGGCCTAATCTTGTCTTCCCTTATATTCCAGTTGAAGATGACGATCTTCCGGTTCCAACGGATATTTTTGCAGATTTTTCTGAGCTCCTAGCTATTTTCCACTTTTTGGAAGATATGTATCATTTTATTAATTGAAATGATATTTTGACCTAATTTTATCTTCTCATATTTTTCAGTTGAAGATGGCGATCTTCCGGTTCCAACGAACATTTTTGCGGATTTTTCTGACTCGGGGCCATTTTGTAGACTTCTGGAAGATAAGAATCTTTGTATTAAATGATCTAATTCTTATATCTTAATTTTTTCTTCTCTTATTTTTCAGTAGAAGATGGCGATCTTCCAGATCCAACGAACATTTTTACGAATTTTTCTGAGCTCCAGTCTATTTTCTACATTATATTAAAGATAGGGATCTCTTTATTAAATGACAAGATATTTGTAGCCTAATTTTGTCTTCTCATATTTTTCAGTTCAATTTTTCTACATTTTTTAGAAGATATGAATCTTTTATTAAACAATATGATTTTTTGGCCTAATTTTGTCTTCTCTTTTTTCAATTGAATATTGCTATCTCCCAGTTCCAACAGACATTTAAGCGGATTTTTCTAAGCTCGGTGCTATTTTCTACTTTTTATGACAGTTATGTATCTTTTTATTAAATGATATGATATTTGGCCTAATTTTGTCTTCTTTTATTTTTAAGTTGAAGACGGCAATCTCCCAGTTCCAACAACATTTTTTTCAGATTTTTCTGAGCTCTGAGCTATTTTCTACATTTTCTTATGATATAAATTTTTATATAAATGATATGATTTTTATAACCTAATTTTGTCTTCTTTTACAGTTGAAGATGGCGATCTCCCGGTTTCAACAGACATTTTTATCGATTTTTCTAAGCTTCGGGGCTATTTTTCTACATTGTCGAGAAGTTATGGATATTTTTATTATTTGATATGATTTTTTGACCTAATTTTTTCTTCTCTTATTTTTTCAGTTGAAGATGGTGATCTCCCTATTTCAACAAACATTTTTGCGGATTTTTCTGAACTACTGGCTTTATGCTACATTTCTTAAAGTTATGGATCTTTTTATTAAATGATATAATTTTTATAGCCTAATGTTGTCTACTCTTATTTTTAAGTTGATGACGGCGATCTTCCGGTTCCAACGAACATATTTGCGTATTTTTTTCAGCTCGGTACTATTTTCTACATTTTATGGAAGATATATAACTTGTTGTTAAATAATATGATTTTTATAGTGTAATACCTTGTTTTCATATATACGGTTATAATGTACGTATTTCTAGACGTGTTTGTACGTATAAAATTTATGGGTATTTTTATAAATTTTTCATAAATTTATAATTACCAAATAATTTTAAATAATTTTTTAAACATCGTTTGGATTAAATGGATGAGTATTTAGATGGTATACTTATCATTTGGTGGGTAAGTGTATTTTAGTGGAGTATTTCTATTATTAGAAAATAGAAATCCATTAATTTCCTAATTAAGACACATTGTTTAAGAGGTGTCAGCACTTCTTTGATTTTCACCTAACTCTCTCCATTTGGCAAGCTAAGAGGGAATTAAGGAATGACAAGGATAAGGGGATGAATAAAAGAGAAGAAACTGGAAAAAAAGAAAAAGAAGAAGAATAAGAAGAAGCTCAAGTTCTCATCCCCTCTTCTCTCTCCCCTCTCCTCCCTTTGCACCTCCCACTCCACCACCATAGCCACCTCCATCTCCTTAATTCAATCCCCCTATTGACATCCACCATTGGATCTTAAGGTATGGAATAAGAAAGCTTGAGCTCATTGGGTCTTCAAGGGAAGAAGGGCCAAAGAAAATAACAAGGAGATATTTGAGGTAGGAGTTCTACCATCCTAGTTTGGATGTAGTTTTAGGATTGTGGTTATAAAGTTTCATCACCTAGATAATTTTAAGTTGGAATTTGATGTAAAATTGTAGTTTAAGCCCCATGCTAATAAAGTGCCATGTTATGTTAAGTTTAGTATGTGTGCTTATGATGTAATGTTTTATTTAGTGGAAGTATGCATAGTTTGCAAAATATACCATGTAACATCCCATATTAGTGTAGACCATGTCGCCATTATACTTCCTTTCTTATCTTTAAAATCATTATCATGTCAAATTATTAGGATGGCCATGATAGTATGACTAGTAGCTTCATGTTAGCCAGTCAATATGCTATAATAACGATGTTAATGATATGCTATAAAAATTTTGGTTCTGTCCTCTAGATTCAAAAATTCATATCTACTAATGTAGACCTCCAAATGAGATGATTCAAAATGTTTTGAAAATTTCATGAAGTTAACTACAACTCTCTAGAAGGAAGCAGAACCTAGTTTTGACAGTAGAAATGTGTAAACAGACGACTTTACTATGGTGTCAGTTTTAGATAAATTCTGCTACAATATGAGAAAAATTTCATAACTCTCTCTACAGACCCCCCAAAGGACACAATCTTTGATAATTTGGAAATAGAACTTAAGCATCTACAAATTTTATGTTCAGCACTAAATCAGATTATGACCTTAGATAGCTGTTTTAGACTGATATATCAGAGTCCAGATTCAAAACAAAATTCTATAGTTGTCACATATTATGCTAAAGTTTGTGAAAATTATGATGCTAAGAATGGTGATATTCATGCTTATAGATGTAATGTTGTTATCCATGTAGTAAATTATGTTATGAGAATAGTTCATGCTTATGGATGTAATGTTATGCTTGTACTATGTCACACAAATGCCATGTTATGCTCCTTATTCTCATATTAGCATACTTTATGACAAGATGCTTCCATACCATGATGTGTTTCATATTAAGAATGAGGAGGTATATGTTAATTGGAAACATAAGATGTTATAGTGTATGTGAAATTTGTCTTGGAAAGAATGGTAGCTTAACAGAAACTTAACACCACATAGACCAAAGTGCCACATGGACCAGCATGCCACGGAAATACCGGATGCCACCTCCTGAATCCATGGGGGCCACCTCTTGAATCTATGTATGGTATAATAGACGACATAGACCTACGTGCTATATAGACCAGCATGCGACGAAAATGTCGGGGCCACCTCTTGAATCCATGGGGGCCACCTCTAGAATCCATGAGTCACATTGTAGGCACGCTGGCATAGATGGGATTCCTTAGGTGTTACATTTGTATTCATAACAATTCATATGCATATTGTGCATATATGTGATTATCTGCCCTTACTTCACGCTTATTTAATTAGCTCTTACTTTTCAATATCTGCATGTGATGTTGTTTACTTTCCCTGCATGTTAATTCAATAGACCTTATTTACAGTACTTGTTCCTTATGCGTAAATATTAGACTTGTTTACAGTTAAGTGACCAAACCCTAGTTAGGAAGAACAGTTCTAAAACTAGACCCTACCTAGCGATGTTAAAATTTCATACTGGGTCACATGTTGACGTGTTCTATTTACTTTTTCCAGGTTTTAGAGCAGTGTATCAGGCCTGACTCAGGAGTTAGCTTTCAGTTCGTGGTAGAGATGGAATCCTCAGGGGATAGCCTTTTTAGTTGGTTCTCAGGGTAGTCTGTGGAGTGAGTTGTATTGGTGTGGATCTTTATGTCCTTTGGGGATTTTTCTGGGATTTCTTCTGTTTTTCACTTTTGTATTTAAGGATGAGATGATGTAAATAGAGAGGTACCTTTGTTTTAATAATAAAGAATGTTGGACTTATATATGATTGTCTCTTATATTCTGTGTTGGAGCATTACTTGTACTTTCCAGCATGTGCATAATGACCTGCATTATTATTCTTGTAGACACGCTTCATTCCTTTTCTTTTCAACACTCACTGCTCTAGGAATACTTGGGACGGATTCATACTTTCTGAGTATCCTGGGGAGTAAGGTGTTATATTTGGCGGCCCATGTAGGCCACCACACTACGGCGTGCATAAGGTAGTGTGGGTAATGCTCCATAGAGAATACTCTTGTCTTAAGGTGGGTAGTGGCCTTAGGTCTAGACCGAGACATTATTAGTATATAACCCTACCTATCGAAGGCTAATCAAGGACCTGTTTCCAGGTGGATAGATTGTCACCTATGTTGTACGTTCTACGACGTACATTGTTGTGTACATAGGTGCATTTGGTATGTATTCATGGGTTGGTATGATTGGTTCTATATGTGTGCTATATGTTGCATATGTAAGGTATATGTTACAGATATTTCTTTATGGAAGTATGTGTAGTTTTAATATCTATTATACACTTGACAATGTTTTTTGAATTCTAGGGCCGACTAGGACAAGATAAAGAGTGGTTGAGATTTGATCTTGGTAAATCAATGGTTGAGATTGGATTTTGTGAAAATTTTAGTGTGGAGACTTAAATTTTGGTGGGAAAAGTGTCCTAAGAACCAAAACTTTGAAATTAGAAGTGTCTTGGGAAAGATTGTGGAGATTAAATTTGGGGGAGAAAGTGCCTTGGGAACCTAAACATTGAAATTAGAAGTGCCTTTGAAAAGATTGTGGAGAAGCATGATCCATTAAATTTAGCGTAAACCAATTTAGCGGAACAACAAGTTAGCGTAAAAATACCCTGGGATTTGTTGTTCCGCGCTCGCGCCAAAGAAGCCAGCGCCGAATTTGTTGTTCCGCGCCGAAGGCGCCTGCGCCGAATTTGTTGTTTCGCGTCGAAGGTGCCTTTACCGCTAAATATTTTTACGCTAATTTATTGTTCTGTTAAATTTTGGTTGTGGAAATAATTTTTCGGGGAACAAAGATTTCGCAGGGGACATCTTAAATGAACCGTGCCCGCAGGCACGGGTTATGACTAGTATATGCATATGTAAGGATGTTTGTATGTATACATAGATAGAGTACATTAGTATGTAAGGATCTATCCATGTGAGTTCGTTATGCATTTTTCTTGTTGTATGTGCATTTGTTATGACGATATATATAAAAATATATGAGTGATACATATATTTAGTTGTATGAATGTATACTTGTATGTATGTATGTATGTATGTATGTATATTACTTATATAACTTGGTATTTGTGCTTGTACTTATGTGTACATATGTCTATGCTATGAATGCAGTATGTGCATTTATGGCTATTGTACGAGGGTGGTATAATTGAATGTATAAAGTGATATGAATGTAGGCATTTGTATATGTATGTGTTGTGGTTCCTTCATCGTGGTGTATATGAACTTGTAAGTAATATTGCTTGTATTTGATGTGTTAGTGTATTGCGTGTATATGTCATGTATACATATGTTTGTATAACTATGTGGAGTACTTGAATGAAAATGTCATGTATGAATACTAGGGTGTATATATATCCGCTTGAGTGTTGTGTATGTGCAGTGTATGGACGTATATACGTTACATATAGCTATGTGTGTTAAGAGTGTATGTTGTGTAGTTTATATTTCATGGGTGGGACGACCCTTAGATCCATTTAGCCTTTGGTTAGACTCTTAACTTTAGAAAGTCCAAGGATGGACTTTGTTTTTAAGGTGGGTAGAATGTAATACATGTTTTTATATATACTGTAAAATGTACGTATTTGTACGTGTGAGATTTTTGGGTATTTTTATAAATTTTACATAATTTTCTAATGACCAAATTATTTTTAAAGAATTTTTTAAACATCATTTGGATTAAATGGATGTGTATTTTGATGGTATACTTGGTATTTGGTGAGTAAGTGTATTTTAGTGGAGTATTTCAATTTATTAGAAAATAGAAATCCCTGAATTTCCTAATGGAGATACCTATCCTAAGAGGTGTCATCACCTCTTTGATTTCCATCTAACTCTCTCCATTTGGCAAGTTAAGAGGGAATTAAGGGATTACAAGGATGAGGGGATAAATAAAAGAGAATAAAATTGGGAAAAAGAAAAAGAAGAAGAAAAATTCAAGTTCTCATCCCCTCTTCTCTCTCCCCTCTCCTCCCTTTGCACCTCCGACTCCACCTCCATCTCCACCTCCACCTCCACCTCCACCTCCACCTCCATCTCCACCTCCACCTCCACCTCCACCTCCACCTCCATCTCCTTAATTCAATCCCCCTATTGGCATCCACCATTAGAGCTTAAGATATGGAAGAATAAAGCTTGAGGATTAATGAGGTCTTCAAGGAGAAGAATGTTGGATCCTGTGGATGGCAAACAATACTAGAAGGGGGGTTGATTAGTGTTGTATAAATAATAAAACTTTTTCGTTTAATAATTATAACACAATAATTCCCTTCCAATGTTGCCTAAGAAACCAAGTAGAGTGATCTATGCTGGGTTCTTAATCAACAAGATAATCTTAAACAAGTAAAGAGATTAATTACAATGATTACAATCAGAGAGATATTTATATAACGGAAATAAAAAGATGAACTTTGCAATATATTAATAAAGAGTTACAAAGATGATATATTAACAACAAATAAATTTCTTGCACAAATACATAAACAAACGCAGAAAGCACGGAAAGACAATATATTTTTATCCTGGTTCCCCGCAACCTACGTACGTCCAGTCCCCGACCAATTCGGTACGAGATTCAATCCACTATTGCCTTAGAAATACAATTACGTAACTTCACTCATTAGGATTTCCAACGTCCTAGTATCCCTACCAGGATTTCCAACCACCTAGCCTTGACTAGGATTTTCATAACCATTATCATAAAGGGAATCCAAATAAAAACAAGATCCAATTCACCACAATATTTGGTGGAGATTGGTTTACATCCAACAAAATTCTATAGCCAGGATAATATTGCAAATGTGCTTATGTGGCTTAAAAGAATTTTATAAGATCTTAGATCACACAAAGAATATAATTTAATTTTATAATCCAAATTAAATGTGCTTATGTGCTTTTTGTTTTCAAAAATCCTTTAAGGAATATTAAATCAAAATTAAGGATTTTGAAAAACGATTTTCAATAGCCAAAAAATAAAATAGATCCCAAAAGAATTTCAGATAAAAAGTGAGATCAGAAAATTAGAACCAGAATTTGGCTACGACGATTAGAGCGATTGAGAATTTCAAGAGTATAGCTTTAGCTCAAAAGAAAATAGAGACTTGGTTATTTAGAAATGTTCTCAAGATGCTATATATATAGAGTTTCAAGAATAAATTCGAAATTCAAAAAACATTTGACTTCAACCCATCAATCAAGGAAACGAGAGAATAAAGGAAGCGAAATCGGAAAGTCAAAAACGCAGCTGGTAGTCGACTCCTAGTGAGTTTTCATTGAAAATTCTGCTCACAGCTGGTATTCGACTCCCTCCTTTGCTAGTCGACTCTCAGAGCATATTTTTCACTAAAACTCAGCTGAAGGATAAGTAATCAACTTCTGAATGTTTGAAGATTGACTACAAATTTAAATCAAATAGCTATGCTCTTAATGAGTTTGAAAAACTTTATTTCAAAAACGTTTTGTGCGTGTGCAATAAAACTTGGCTTTAACATATTCCTAAAATACCAACTCACACACTTAGACTTAAATGATGACTTTTGAAGACGATCAGATATTGATGTAGATACGTGCTTCATTTTGAATTTGAGCTCCTCTTTGATTAAGCTTGAGCATGTTCCATGAGCTTCATCGTTGAGCTTCACTTGTGCTTGACGTAGAGCTATCAAATTGTCTTCATCTTCTGAGTGTGGTTGAGCTTCTTTGGAGTATGCGTAAAGATTGTATTATTGTTTGCACAACCTGCACACTTTAGATAGTTTCATTAGTACACTAACATCATTTAGTGTGCTCATCATCAAAAACTACTTAGGGGTGGGATTCGATTTCCCATCACTCTCCCCCTTTTTGATGATGACACCCAAATGAAAAATAAAATGAATAATAGCATAATAAAAGAACACGTAAGATAACTTACTCCCCCCTGCTTAGATGAGGTATGATATACTCATACTCCCCCTGCATCAAAGCTGGTTAGCAATAGCAATTAGTCATTTTCATGTTTTGCATTTACCAATTTTCTCCCCTTTGTCATCAATAAAAAAGAATGACAATTATGATAGTATCACAATATGTTGAATATAATTAACGAACAAGAAAATTCAACAATCAATCCAAGCATTTTATCATGTGTAGTAGAAAAAAATTCAACCAAAATATATCTGCAAAAAGAGTTAGTAGTTCAAAATATATATTATGACATGAAAATTTCATAAGACATATATCAATGTTTAAAACATGTCATAGGATAATCATAAGAATTGCATCAACTACTGGAGTTGATACCACAAGTCTAAATCCATCACACCATAGTAAAAATAATACAAAACCAAGTCATTTTTTAAAAGAGCATTGTTTAAAATTAAACCAAGATACTTAAGAAAACCCACCATTCTTCTTCTCCTTTTTTAGCTCCTTGATCTCATCAAGGATCATTGCAATTGTCTTCTTGATCATCTCATTGTTTCTAACTACAAAGTCCTTCAAGTTTGCTACCTTTTGGTTGAGCTCTTCAAAACCTCTATCTTGAGAAATCTTCAGATTCTCAGTTTTCTTTAAAAGCATGCATTGAAGCTCAATGATGTAATCAGGCACTTCCTCCGGTGGCGCTTTTTCTTCTCCTTCACTTTCTTCCTCTTCTTCATCTGAATCAACAACATGTTTCTTACCTTTCCTTTTCTCCGAGGTGGAGCTAGCTTCACCAACTAGCTTCTCTTCTGGAATGTTTTGATCGAGGTCTCGGTGAAGACCCATTCGGCCAAGTGCACGAGCATCAAACACAAGGGCGGGTTCCAGAACCTCAGACTCATTATCCAATGGAATGTCATGCGCATTAAAGAGAATGGGTAAGAAGTGCCCGTGAGCCAAAGGAGATGAAAGTCTAGAAGCAGCAGCAGATCGAAGAATTAAGTCCATGATAATTTTGGCCCAATTAACTTTGATATTACCAAGCATAGCGTAAATACACTTAGCTTGCTTTTTAGACAAAACAGAGTGACTAGCAGACTTTTGGGTAATATTGTATGATAAAATATTTGCCAAAATTCTGCCAGGATAGCGAAGATCGCGAATAGGTAATTTAGTGAGGAAAATTTTTCCAGGCAAGTACATTTTATCCAATACATTTCCATCGATCATTTCGATCTCATCTAATATCTTCCCTGTAAAGGGAATCCCTAAATCTTGACCTAAGGATTTGACAATGATTGCAAGTTTGGTGTCAAGAACTTTAGTAATGAAAAGAGATTTAGCAAGATCGGGGTCCATGTTTGCATAGAATAAATGAACAAGTCATGGATAGCAGTAATACATGTCATTCGAGGAAAACAGATTTGACAAATTTTGGACTTCCAGGATACTATCAATTCCAAAGTTCTCTACATCCTCAATTTTAACAAATCTCTCATGGAGAATTTGTCTTTTGGTTATGCTGAGAAACTTATCATGGTTAGTAGACTTGAAGAGATAGGGTTCAATGATTTCTCTTACTTAGAGAAGATTCATTGATCTTCCTCCTCTTTCCAGCAACTACTTTTTTAATATGCATATTGATAGTAAAACTGAAATATTTGAAGATGATATAGAAGATTTCAAAGAAATAAAATGAAGAATTCACGAGAGTGAATAAAGATTATACATTGATATTGAAGTTTTCCTAGAAGGGAGATGATAGAATGAGAGCTCCTAGGACGAGAGAGCAAGAACCACAAAAATTTCAAGGGGATGAACTCAATGAGGGTAGTCGGCTACCTAGGACTTGGGTTGAGGGGGTTTGAAATATTGAGATGAAAGGAAGTGATGAATAATAGCCTTCGGATCATGAGTGTGAAGGGCTAGGATCAATTCCCTTTAGTGGGTTTAAGTCATTCCTGTTGGATAAAACATGTAGTTGGATACAACGATTGATGACTTCATGTTTAATGATAACAAACGTGTGTGAACGATTTAAAGTGTGTGCTAAGTGTTTTCAGGAATGGCACTCCTGTGAATACTCAGAGAGATTATCCAAAAGTGACGGAGAATGTGCCATGCATTAGCCAAGTTGACTTAGTCAAAGATGAAGAATATGGCTACAAAAATTGGACTAAGTCAAAGATGGGAAGATAAGGAGAAAATCAATTCAAATCTATGTTTGAATTGATTCAAATCAATTAGTGCAACATTCAAATCCTAATGCCATGCAAATTGGAGACTTGGTCAAAGATGGAGAGATATGAAGAATCACATGCAAATCAAATGTGATTAAGTGATATCCAATTCAAATCCTATATCTACTCAAATTAAATTCCATATCTATTCATATTCAAACTCCATATCTAAAGAAATTCATTCAAATCGTAATAAATTTATGGTTCCTTCCAATCTCCATCAAATATGGGATTCTAATTGATCCTATCATATCCCATCCTCTCATATATAAACACATATTCAAAGAGAGAGATTAGGGGAGATAGAGGGAGGGAAACCATAACAAGGGAAAATTTCAGCCATATTTAGAGGAAGAGCCAATGCCGCAAGTTAGCAAGGAAAAACCCATATTGCGCAACTAAGCTCCATCATCTCATTGCCAAAGCTTCTTCCTCCATTGCATCAAGCAACTTCCAAGGCCAGAGCTTCACCATCCCCATTGCCAAGAGCACCATTGCCGAATTATATATCTCCTCTCCTTGTGTAAGAAAAATCCAAGAGTTCCTTTGCTTCACCTTCTCCCTTGCATGACTTCTCCCTCCTCCTTGCACAACGAAGCTCCTATCTCATTGCCAAAAGTTCTTTCATTGTATCAAGACCAAGATCTCCATAGGCCGCAAGTTTTGCAAGCACCTACACCTTTTCTGCAAGTTGATAAGGGCAATAGAGGGTTCATTGATCGAGTATCCATCCATTGCCAATGCCGCAACCAAAGGGAGAGTCTTCAACACTTGCGCAACCATCCAAGATAGTCACCATACATCATTGTGCAACATACAAGGGAAGGAGTACCTAGGCCGCAACTTTTGAGATCCCAAGACATCAATGCCGCAAGTTCCAGAGGCGAGGACGTGACGTTGGCAACGACATCCTGTCAGATACGATCTGATCTGAGCTGATTGACAGCGATGATTGCCGCTACACAAACTGAGATTCTCTAAACTCTTTATTATTATTTGTATAGTTATATAGATCTCTGTAGAGGAAACTTTACCATTGATACATATTTTGGGGTCTTGTCTAGTGGGTGCTAGACAAGAGGGACTTGGCTAGTTGAGATTAGCCAATAGAAAGCTTATAGTAGGATTAATTTTTTTGAACAGGATGAGTGGGGTACTGAGAGCCTGATGAGTGTAGAGACATGAGTTCTATAGCTATTAAGGCTGTACCTGTTACATTATTAATTTAGTATCTACTTTGGAGGCTGGACGTAAGTCATGGTGAAGACCGAACCAGGGTAAATCAGCTGTGCAACTGTGATTGCTTGTTGTTTACTCTGAATCTGCTATAACTGCATATGGTTGCTCCTGGGTTGCATAAGAATTTTTATTAGCATATTCACACCACCACCACCCCCCGCTAGGCTTAGATCCAGATCCAACAAGTGGTATCAGAGCAGGTTAGAGGATCTAGTCTAGTTATCATGAAAACCCCAATGTTAGTTTTTCCTCATGGCATGCCTATTGATCGTCCCCCCCTCTATTCAGTGACCATGATTATATATACTGGAAGGATATGATGAAAACTTATTTACTATCCATTGATGTTGACACTTGGTACATTATTGATAACAAATATTCTATGCCTGAAAGTAATTTGAATTTAAATGATAGAAATGTGTGTGCTATAAATGCTAAAGCAATGAATATCTTATTGTGTGGTTTGAATAGAAAAATATTTTATCATATCTCACATTGCTCTTCTACGCATGATATATGGAGGACTTTGGAAACTACATATGGAAGCGAGCAATCCCTCGGCAGCAATGAAAAGAAGCAAAAGGGAAGAAAAGCTCCTTTAAATAAAAATGATGTTTATGTGCCTAAGAATATTTGTAAGAAAACTACTGAGAGTATGCTTTGTTTTTATTGTAGGAAAAGAGGACGCATTATAAAGGACTGTCCACAAGAAAAGAATGACGTCACTCAAAAGAAAGGAAAATCGTTAGCGATAACATGGGATATGGATAGCGAAACTGAGGAGGAAACGACGCACACCTCCCTCTACTTAATGGCAAAACACAATGAGGTAAAATCTTGCACTAAAATTGAACTTGTGAATATTTGTAAGGGAATGCAAGATGAAATTGACAACCTAGAATCCACATTAGAAGAGTATAAAAACTCCAACGATGAAATGCAACAAGACACTTACAACATGTCATTAGAAATTAAGGAACTAAAGGGAAAAATTGTTGCATGTGATTCTACCATTGCTTTGTTGGAAAAAGTGAATTCTAGGTTGCATGAAAAATCTGAATGCCTTTCTTGTCCTACTTTGTTGAATAATATTAGCATGTATAAGCAAAATGTGATTAAACTTGAAATTGAAAATAAATTGCTTGTTGAAAAGATTATCATGCTAAATACTGAGCTTAAGAAAAAATGATTGTCTTTGCAAAGAAGGAAGAGGAAAACAAGAGAGCTTTTATAAGTAAATGTACTTTGATTATGAATGAATTTGCTTTATTGAAATCCAAAATCACTAGTCTAGAATTGTCATTAAAGAAAATTTCTATGAGAAAACAATCGTTGGATGCTATTCTAGAAAATCAACTTTATGGTAATAATAGACGTGGTCTTGGCTTTGATATGAAACATGCTAAAACGCCTATTTATAAGAAAATTCACAATGAGCCATTGAAAGTCAAAAATATGTATGCAAAGTGCTTTACTTGTGCTAGTGCCAGGTCATACATCTTATTGCTGAAAGTTTAGGAACATGAATATGAAATTCAAGCAAATATGGGTTCCTAAATCTTTGATGACTAATATGAGTGGACCTAGTTGGATTCCAAGGTCACACATAACATCTACAGTGTAGGTAAGATGGAGATTTGGCGATGAACTTTGGATTGAACATTTCATTATTCAGTTACTTAGCCAAACGACGACGCGAAGGTATACTTTTTCTACCTTGCACTTAATGCATACATTTATAGCATTTTTCCAAAGTTCAGTCCGTAAAAATGTCCGTTGGAACTCGGGGATCACCATCCTCAACAGAAAAATAAGAGAAGATAAAATAAGGCCAAAAATTCATATCATTTAATAAAATGATCCATATGTTTTAGAAAATGTAGAAAATAGCCCAGATCTCAGAAAAATCCACAAAAATTTCAGTTGGAACCGGAAGATCGCCATCTTCAACTTAAAAACAAGAGAAGACAAAATTAGGATATAAAAATTATATCATTTAATATAAAGATCCCATGTCTTACAAAAAATGTAGAAAATTGTTTGGAACTAAGAAAAATTCATAAAAAGGTCCGTTGGAACTGGGAGATCGACATATTCAACGGAAAAAAAATAAGAGAAGACAAAATTAGGCCCAAAAATCATATTATTTAATAAAAAGATCCATATCTTCCAACAAATAAAAGAAAATTGGATCGAGTTTAGAAAAATCTGCAAAAATATCCGTTGGAATCGGGAGATCGCCATTGATGTGAAAGCAGGGAGGTCGCCCGATTTTCACGGCGTATGTTATTCAAGGAACTCGGAACAAACTTAAAAAGAAGGATATATCACACACTCCAAAGTTGGAGAAAGGAAAAAGGGCATGATAAGATCTAAACAAAGATGGTTCAATGACCTGACAAATGCAAATAGCTAACCAACGTTATAAGAAAGCGACCTGCTACTTAGACCACTTGCCCAACCACGAACACGAGTTTAACAAATCCACACTTGGGTTGAAGCAATAATTGGGGGCTTTTGCGAATTTGGATCACCAATCTTAAAAGGAAGATTGCCAAGGCAAGGTTTCACAAGAGCTAAATAAGATATAAAAACTCTCAAAATTTGTGAAGAACACTCAAAGAATTGATAATCTGATTGATTCATGCTTGTTACAAAAGGATTACATGCTCTATCTATAGGTAGAGCTTGGAAGCTTAAAAGACCCTCTAATTAAGGACAACTAATAGCTGTTGGTAGCCCATTAGTCATCATAATGACCTGGAATAAGTAAAAGACATAAATGTGACCTAGGGAAGACCAAAAGACAACCTAAAATTATAAGCCTACTGACATGCACGAAAATTACATTTATAATTCATAAGTTTATGCTTCTTGGGTCTAGATCTCCCCAATGAATTCAGATTTAAAGGTGGTTATTGCACTTGACTCTTTAGCTTCCTAATGAATTAGATTTAAAGGTGGTTGTTGCACTTGACTCTTCAGCTTCCATATGAATTCAGATTTAATGGTGGTTGTTGCACTTGATTCTTTAGCTTCCCCATGAATTTAGATTTATTGGATGCAAATGACTTTTGATCTTCCCCATGAATTCTGATTTATTGTTGCACATGACTTTTGATCTTCCTCCATGAATGCATTCAGATTTATGGCCACATGACTCTTGATCTTCCCTCATGAATGTATTCAGAATTATGGCCATAATTTCTTGGGCTTGGATTAGCAAGACTAAGGCCTCTTTGTGAGCACAACTTTCTTGGGCCAGCAATGCTTCAACTAGGGCTCCAATTGCATTTTGCATTCTTTTTAGCATTCCTCTTGTTATTGGGCCTTCACTTAGAATTTGGTCTTCATTTTGTAAGTTGATGGGCTGGGTCACATCAACCATTTTTAGCTAAAAAATAAGAGAAGATAAACTTAGGTTATAAAAATCATCATTTGTTTAAAAGATTCATATCCTCAATTAACTTTATAAAATAACACCGAGCTCAGAAAAATCCGCAAAAATGTCCATTGGAAATAGGAGATCGCCATCTTCAACTGAAAAATAAGAGAAGAAAAATGTAGGATATAAAAATCATATTAGTAAATTAAAAATTCATATCTTCCTTAAAATGTAGAAAATAGCACCGAGCTTCGAAAAATTCGCAAAAATTTCCGTTGGAACCGGAAGATAGCCATCTTCAACTGAAAAATAAGAGTAGCCAAAATTAGGCCAAAAATCATATCATTAATAAAAATATCCATATCTTCAAGAAAATTTAGAAAATAGCCCAAGGACAGAATAATCTACAAAAATGTCCGTAGGAACCGGGAGATCACCATCTTCAACTGAAAAATAGGAGAAGACAAATTTAGGCCAAAAATCATATCATTTAATAAAAAGATCCATAACTTCTCGAAAATGTTAGAAATAGACTCGAGCTCAGAAAAATCTGCAAAAATATCCGTTGAAACCGGGATATCGCCATCTTCAACTGCAAAAAATAAGGGAAGACAAAATTAGGTAAATATCATTTAATAAAAAGATCCATAACTTCCTGAAAATGTTGGAAATAGACTCGAGCTCAGAAAAATCCGCAAAAATATCCGTTGAAACCGGGATATCGCCATCTTCAACTGCAAAAAAATAAGTGAAGACAAAATTATGTTAAAAATCATATCATTTAATAAAAAGATTCACATCTACAATAAAATATAGAAAATAGCCCCGAGCACAGAAAAATCCCTAAAATACCCGTTGGAACAAGGAGATCGCCATCTTTAACTAAAAATAAGAGAAGATAAAATTAGACCAAAATGTTATCATTTAATAAAATGATCCATATCTACCCGAAACTGCAGAAAATAGCCCCGAGCTCAGAAAAATCCGTGAAAATATCCGTTGGAATAGGGAGATCGCTATCTTCAACTGAAAAATAAGAGAAGACAAATTTAGGCAAAAAAATCATAATATTTAACTAATAGATGCATACCTTCCTGAAAATACAGAAAATAGCTCCGAGATAAGTAAAATCTGTAAAAAAATGTCAGTTTGAACCGGGAGATCACTATCTTCTATTGAAAAATAAGAGAAGACAAAATTAGGCTCTAAAATTATATCTTTTAATTTAAAGAAAAATATCTTACAAAAAAATTTAGAAATAACCAAGAGCTCAGAAAAACTGCAAAAATATCCGTTGGAACCAGGAGATCGCCATCTTAATCTAAAAAAGAAGACAAAATTAAACTTAAAAACCAAATTATATAATAAAAAGATCCATATCTTCCTAAAATGTAGAAAATAGTTTCTAGGTCAAAAAAGTCCGCAAAAATATCTCTTAGAACCGAGAGAGCGCCATCTTCAACTGAACAATAAGGAAGACAATATTAGGCCAAAAAATCATATCATTAAATAAAATGATACATATATTCCATACAATGTAGAAAAATTGCCCTGAACTTATAAAATCTGCAAAAATGTCAGTTGGAACCAGGTGATTGCCATCTTCATCTGAAAAATATGAGAAGACAAAATTAGGCCAAAAAAGTTATTATTTATTAAAAAGATACATATCTTCCAGAAAATATAGAAAATATCATCTAGGTCAAAAATCCGCAAAAATGTCCGTTTGAACCGGGAGAACGCCATCTTAAACTAAAAAAATAAGAGAAAACAAAAATTTGGCCAAAATGATATCATTTAATAAAATGATCCATATCTTCCATAAAATGTAGAAAATAGCCTCATGGAAGGAAAAATCAGTAAAAATATCCGTTGGAACCTGTAGATCGCCATATCCATCGCTTCCCATCCCCATTCCACCCACCGTCGCACATCCCCCTTCCACACACTGCCACCCTCATGCCCCTCCCCTTGCCCCTCACCATCCTCCTCCCCTCCACCGCCCCTCCCCCATCCCTCCACTGTAGCACCCCCACCCCCCTGCCCCCTTCCCCCACCACCGCACTCGTCCACCACCTCCCCCTACCGTCGCCCTCCTCCCTCCTCTACCATCCCACATATATCAAACTATGAAGTAGTTCTACAAAATTAAACCAAAATATGAGGTGGTTCTACGAATTAAACAGAGTATGAGGTAGTTCTATGAAACCAAAGTAAGAGGGAGTTTATCGAAACCTGAAAAGTATAAGGTAGTTTTGCAATTATATCAAAATAAGAGGTATTTTTGGATTTCAGCGAAAGTATGAGGTACTTTTCCGAAATTAAGCTTTAACAAAAAGATATATATCTTCCAGAAAATTTGAAAATAGCACCAAACTAGGAAAAATCAATAAAAATATCTGTTGGAACTGGTAGATAGCCATATTCAACAGAAAAAAATAGAAGACAAAGTAGGATATAAAAATCATATCATTAAATTAAAAGATCCATATGTTACATAAAATGAAGAAAATAGCACCGAGATGCGAAAAATCCGCAAAAATGTCTGCTGGAACCGGCAAATCGCCATCTAATAAGTGAAGACAAAAATTAGGCCAAAAATCATATCATTTAATAAAAAGATGCATATCTTTCAGAAAATTTAGAAAATATCCTCGAGGTCAGAATAATCTGCAAAAATGTCTATTGGAATCGACAAATCGCCATTTTCAATTGAAAAATAAGAGAAAACAAAATTAGGTCAAAATAATATTATTTAATAAAATAATGCATATGTTTCAGAAAATTTAGAAAATAGCCTCGACGTCAAAATAATATGCAAAAATGTCCTTTGGAACCGAAAGATCACCATATTCAACAGAAAAATAAGAGAAGAAAAAATAGGCCAAAAATCATATCATTTAATAAAAAGATCCATAACCCTTAGAAAAAGTAGAAAAATAGTCCCAAGCTCAGAAAAATCCGCAAAAATGTCTGTTGGAATTGGGAGTTCTCCAACTTCAACTGAAAAATTAAAGGAGACAAACTTAGCTAAAATCATATTATTTAATAAAAAGATCCATATCTTCAATAAAATGTAGAAAATAGCTCCGATCACAGAAAAATCCGCAAAAATGTCCTTTGCAAAGGGAGAGTGCCATCTTCAACTGAAAAATAAGAGAAGCCAAAATTAGGCCAAAATGATATCATGTAATAAAAAGATTCATATCTTGCAGAAAATGAAGAAAATGGCACCAAGTTTAGAAAAATCAACAAAAATGTCTGTTGGAATAGGGAGATAACTGTATTCAACAGAAAAATAAGAGAAGACAAAATTATGCCAAAAATCATATCTTTTAATAAAAGATCCATATTTCCAAAAAATACAAAAAATAGCTCTGAGCTAAGTAAAATACGCAAAAATGTCAGTTTGAACCGGAAGATCATCATTTTACACTGTAAAATAAGAGAAGACAAACATTAGGCTATAAAAATCATATCAATTAATATGATGATTCATATCTTACAGAAAATGTATAAAATTTTCGGTAGCTCAGAAAAATCTGCAAAAATATCCATTGGAACAGGGAGATCACCATTTTCAACTAAAAAAATAAGAGAAGACAAAATTAGGCCAAAAGTCATATCATTTAATAAAAAGATACACAACTTTTAGAAAATGTAGAAAATATACTGATCTTAGAAAAATCCGCACAAATGTCTGTTGGAACCGGGAGATTGCCAGTTTCAACTGGAAAATAAGAGAAAACAGAATTAGGCAAAAAAATCCGTATCTTCAATAAAGTTTAGAAAATAGCTTCGAGTACATGAAAATCCGCAAAAATGTCCATTGGTACATGGAGATCGCCATCATTAATAAAAATATTCATATTTTCTAGAAAAGGCAGAAAATAGCTCCGAGCTAAGTAAAATCTGCAAAAATGTCTGTTGGAACAGAAAGATCGCCATCTTCAACTGGAAAATAGAAGAAGACAAAATTGGGATATAAAAATATTATCATTTAAGATTCATATCTTAGAGAAAATGTAGAAAATACCTGGAGCTCAGAAAAATCCGCAAAAATGTCTGTTGGAACCGAAAGATCGCCATCTTTATCTTAAATCTAAAGATCTGTATCTTCAAAAAATGTAGAAAATAGCTCGGAACACAGAAAAATCCGTAAAAATGTCCGTTGGAACCGAGAGATTGCCATTTTCAATTGAAAAATAAGAGAAGACGAAATTTGGCCTTAAAATTATATCATTAAAAAAAGATTCATATTTTCCAGAAAATTTCAAAAATAGCATGTACCTCGAAAAAATACGCAAAAATATTTGTTGGAATCAGGAGATCGCCATCTGCAATATGAAAATAGGAGAAGACAAAATTAGGCCAAAAAATCATATCATTTAATAGAACAGTCCATATCTTCCAGAAAATATGGAAATTAGCCTGGAGTTAATAAAAATCAACAAAAATGTACGTTGAAATCAGTAGATCACCATCTTTAACTGAAAAATTAGAGAAGAAAAAATTAGGCCCAAAAATCATATCATTTAATAAAAATATCTATCTGTCAGAAAATGCAGAAAATAACCACCAGCTCAGAAAAATCCACGATGTCTGTTCGAACCAGGAGATTGCCATCTTCAACTTAAAAATTAGAGAAGGCAAAATTAGGTATAAAATCATATCATTTAATATAAAGATTCATATCTTACAGAAAATTTAGAAAAAAGACCGGAGTTCAGGAAAATCATCAAAAATGTCTGTTTGATTAAATGATATGAACCGGGAGATCGCAATCTTCAACGAAAAAATAAGGAAAGACAAAATTAGGATAAAAATAAAACCTTTTAATTAAAAGATCCATATCTTCCAAAAAAGGTAGAAAACAGACCCGAGCTAAAAAAATTCGCAAAAACCAGGAGATCGCGATCTTCAACTGAAAAATAAGAGAATATAAACTTATGCTATAAAAATAATATTATTTAATATAAAGATCCATTTCTTCATAAAATGTAGAAAAATATTTCCCGAGTTCAAAAAATCTGCAGAAATTTCTGTTGGAACCGGGGAACCGATATCTTCAACTGAAAAATAAGAGAAGACAAAATTATGCCAAAAATATTATCATTTAATAAAAATATTCTTGTCTTTCAAAAAATGTAGAAAATAATCTCACGATCAGAAAAATCCACAAAAATATCTGTTGGAACCAGGAGATCACCATTTTCAACTGAAAAAATAAAAGAAGATAAACTTAGTCTATGAAAATCATATCATTTAATAAAAAAGATCCATAAAAAGTCCGTTGGAACCGGGAGATCACCACCTTCAACTGAAAAATAAAGAAAACAAACTTAGGCTATAATAATCATATCATTTAATAAAAAGATCCAAGTCCCTAATAAAATGTAGAAAATTGCCTCGAACTCAGAAAATACCTAAAAATGTTTGTTAGAACCGAGAGATCGCCATCTTAAACTAAAAAATAAAAGAAGAAAAAATTAGGCTTTAAAAATCATAAGATTTAATATAAAGGATTCATATCTTACAGAAAATGTAGAAAATAGCACAAAGCTCAGAAAAATCCAGCAAAAATATCCATTGAAATCGGGAGATCACCATCTGCAACGAAAAAAATAAGAGAAGATAAAAATAGGCCAAAAATCCTATCATTTAATAAAATGATACATTTCTTCGAGAAAATGTAGAAAATAGCCCCGAGCTCAGAAAAAAGCCATAAAAATGTCCGTTGGAATCAAAAGATCGCCATCTTCAACTGAAAAAATAAGAGAAGATAAAATTAGAATACAAAAAGCATATCATTTGATAAAAATGTCCAAATATTCAATAAAATGTAGAAAATAACACCGAGCTCAGAAAGTTAAGTAAAAATGTCTATTATAACCGGAATATCGCCATCTTTAAAAGAAAAATAAGGGAAGACAAAATTAGGCTATAAAATCCTATCATTTAATATAAAGATACATCTCTTACAGAAAATATAGAAAATAACCCATAAATCGGAAAAATCCGCAAAAATGTCCGTTGCAACCGGGAGATCATCATCATCATTTGAAAAATAAGAGGAGACAAAATTAGGCCAAAAATCATATCATTTAATAAAAAGAAACATATCTTCCAGAAAATATAGAAAATAGCCCCAAGGTCAGAAAAATCCGCACAAATATCCTTTGGAACCAAGAGATCTCTATCTTCAACTGAAAATAAGGGATGACTAACTTAGGCTATAAAAATCATATCATTTGATAAAAAGATTCATATCATACCGAAAATGTAGAAATAACCCAGAGATCAGAAATAACCGTAAAAATGTATGTTAGAACTGGGAGATTGCCATCTTCAATGAAAAAATAAATGAAGACAAAATTAGGCCAAAAAATCATATCATTTAATAAAAAGAAACATATCTTCCAGATAATGTAGAAAAATAGCCATGTGTTCAGAAATATAATCAAACATGTCTGTTGGAATCGGGAGATGGCCATCTATAACTTAAAAAAGAGAATATAAAATTAGGTCAGAAAAATCTTATCATTTAATTAAAAGATCTATATCTCACCTAAAATTGAAAAAAATAGCCCAGAGCTGAAAAAATTCGTAAAAATGTCCCATTGGAACAGGGAGATTGTCATCTTAACTGAAAAATAAGAAAAGACAAAATTAGCCTATACAACTCATATTATTTTATATAAAGATTCATATCTTACAGAAAATATAGAAAATAGCCTGTAGCTCTGAAAAATCTGCAAAAATGTCTGTTGTAACCGGGAGTTTGCCATCTTCAATGAAAAAAATAAGAGAATACAAAATTAGGCCATAAAAATCATATCATTTAATATAAAGATTCATACCATTCAGAAAATGTAGAAAATAGTCCGAAGTAAAGTAAAAATCCGCAAAATTTATGTTGGAACCGGGAAATCGACATTTTCAATTAAAAAAATAAGAGAAGACAAAATTAGGCGATAAAAATCAAATCATTTAATAAAAAGGTACATATCTTTAAGAAAACTGTAGAAAATTGTCTCGAGCTCAGAAAAATCTATAAAAATGTCTGTTGGAACCGGGAGATCGCCATCTTCAACAGAAAAAAGAGAAGACAAAATAAGGCCAAAACATCATATCATTTAGTAAAATGATCCATATCTTATAGAAAATGTAGAAAATAGTCCAGATCTAAGAAAAATCCGCAAATATTTCTGTTGTAACCGGAAGATGGCCTTCTTCAATTGAAAAAAATAAGAGAAGACAAAATTAGGCTATAAAATTATATCATTTAATATAAATATCCAAGTCTTATAGAAATGTGGAAAATTGCCCGGAGCAATGAAAAATTCACAAAAAGGTCTGTTGGAACCGGGAGATCGCCATATTTAACAAAAAAAATAAGAGAATAGAAAATTAGGACCAAAAATCATATTATTTAATAAAAAGATCCATATCTTCAAGAAAATATTGAAAATAGGCTCGAAGTCAGAAAAATATGCAAAAATGTCCACTGGAACCGAGAGATCGGCATCTTCAACTTTAAAAAAATAAGAGAATAGAAACTTAGGCTACAAAACTCATCATTTAATAAAAAGATCCACATCCTAAATTAAATATATAAAATCGCATCGAGCTCAGAAAAATTCGCAAAATATCCATTGGAAACTGGAGATTGCCATCTTCAACTGAAAAAAGAGAAGATAAACTTACGCTATAAATATCATAGCATTTAATAAAAAGATCCATATCTTCCATAAAATATGGAAAATAGCTCTGAGCACAAAAAATTCTTAAAAATATCTATTGCAACAGAGAGATCGACATCTTCATAAAAATATGAGAAGACAAAATTTGGCCAAAAATGATATCATTAAATAAAAATATTCATATCTTGTAGAAAATGCAGAAAATAGACCCGAGCTCAGAAAAATCGACAAAAATGTCTGTTGGAACAATGAAATAGCCATCTTCAACTGAAAAATAATTGAAGACTAAAGTATGCCGAAAAATATCATTTAATAAAAGATCCATATCTTCTCGAAAATACAGAAAATAGCTCTGAGCTCAGTAAAATACATAAAAATGTCCGTTTGAACTGGGAGATCACCATTTTATATGGCAACATAAGAGAAGACAAAATTAGGCTATAAAAATCATATCATTTATATAAACACACATATCTTACATAAAATGTAGAAAATAGCATGTAGCTTAGAAAATCCACAAAAATGTCTGTTGGAACCGGGGGATCGCCAATCTAAAGATCTGAAAAATAAGAAAAGCCAAAATTAGGGCAAAAAATCAAACGATTTAATAAAAAGAGCCAAAATTAGGCAAAAATAGCCTCAAGATCAAAAAAAATCCACTAAAATGATAGTTGGAACTGGGAGATCGCCATCATCAATTAAAAAAATAAGAGAAAATAAAATTAGGCCAAAAGATCATATCATTTTATAAAATGATCCATATCTTCCATAAAATGTAGAAAAATAACCCCTAAATCAGAACAATCTGCAAAAAATGTCTGTTTAAACTGGGAGATGGCCATCAGTAATTGAAAAAGAAGGTGAACAAAATTAGGCTAGCAAAATAATATCATTTAATAAAAAGATCCATATCTTATAGAAAATGTAGAAAATAACCCATAGCATAGAAAAATCCGCTCAAATGTCCATTGGAATTGGGAGATCGCCATCTTCAACTAAAAAGAGGAAAAAAACAAAATTAGGCCAAATAATCGTAACATTTAAAAAGGTCCATATCTTCCAGAAAATGTAGAAAAATTGCCCCAAGAGAAGAAAAATCAGCAAACATATCCGTTGAACTCGTAGATCGCCATTGTCAACTAAAAATAAGAAAATACAAACGTAGCTTATAAAAAATCATATCATTTAATAAAAAGATCCATATCTTCCATAAAATGTAGAAAATAGCACCGAGCTCAAAAATCTGCAAAAATATCCGTTGGAACCAGGAGAACGCCATCTTGAACTGAAAAATAAGAGAAGACAAACTTAAGCCAAACATCATGTATTTTAATAAAAAGATCTATGTCTTCTAGAAAATTTAGGAAATAGCCCTGAGGCCAGAATAATCTGTAAAAATATCCGTTAGAAAAGGAGATCGACATCTTTAACTTAAAATAAGAGAAAACAAATTAAACCAAAAATTCATCTCATTTAATAAGAAGATCCATCACTTCCCGAAAATGTAGAAAATAGCACTGATATCAGAAAAATCCACAAAAATGTCTGTTGCAATCGGGAGATCGACATCTTCAACTGAAAAACAAAAGAAGACAAAATTAGGTACTAAAAATCATATCAATAAATGTAAAGATTCAGATCATACAGAAAATGTAGAAAATAGCTCAGAACTTAGATAATCCGAAAAATATCCATTGGAACCGGGAGATCGACATCTTCAACTGAAAAATAAGAGAATACAAATTTCGGCCAAAAATGAAATCATTTAATAAAAAGGTCCATATATTCTAGAAAATTTAGAAAGATAACCCCGGAGGTCAGAAAAATCCGAGAAAATGTTCGTTGGAACTGGGAGATCACCATCTTTAACTGAAAAAATAAGAGAATACAAACTTTGCCTAAAAATCATAGCATTTAATAAAAAGATCTATATCTTCAATGAACTTTTGAAAATAATTCGAAGCTGAGAAAAATCTGCAAAAATATCTGTTGGAACTAGGAGATCGACATCTTCAACTAAAAAATAAGAGAATACAAAATTAGGCTTAAAATCATATCATTTAATATAAAGATTCATTCCTTACAGAAAATTTAGAAAATAGCCTGGAGCTCAGAAAAATCCCTAGAAATGTCCATTGGGACTGAAAGATCGCCATCTTCAATGCAAAAAATATGAAACGACAAAATTAGGCCAAAACATAAAATTTAATAAAAAGAGCCCAGAGCTCTGAAATCCACATCAATGTACGTTGGACCTGGGAAATCGCCATTTTCAACTGAAAAAATTAGAAAAGATAATTAGGCTATAAAAATCATATCAATTAATTTAAAGATTCATTTCTTACAGAAATGAAGAAAATAGCCTAGAGCTCAGAAATATCCGCACATATGTCCGTTGCAACCGGTTAGATCGCCATTTTCAACTGAAAAAAATAAGAGAAGATAAAATTAGGCCAAAAATCATATCATTTAATAAAAAGATCCATAACTTCCAAAAATACAGAAAAATAGTGTCGAGCTCAGAAGAATCGGCACAAATGTCCGTTGGAATCGCGAGATCGCCATTTTCAACTGAAAAAATAAGAGAGGACAGAATTAGGCAAAAACTCATATCATTTAATAAAAAGATCAATATCTTCAATGAAATGTAGAAAATAGCTCCGAGCTCATAAAAATCTGCAAAAATGTCTGTTGGACATGGAGATCATCACCTTCAACTAAAAAAAATAAGAGAAGAGAAAATTAGGACAAAATGATATCATTTAATAAAAAGATCCAAATCTTCCAGAAAATGCAGAAAATAGCTCCGAGCTAAGTAAAATCCATAAAAATGTTCGTTGGAACAGATAGATTGCCACCTTCAACTGAAAAAAATAAGAGAAGGCAAAATTATGCCAAAAATTATATCATTTTATAAAAGATCCACATCTTCAAGAAAATAGAGAAAATAGATATTTGCAAAGTAAAATTGGCAAAAATATCCGTTTAAACCGGGAGATTACCATCTTCAACTGAAAAATAAGTGAATACTAAATTAGGATATAAAAATCATATCATTGAATATAAAGATTCATATTTTACAGAAAATAGCTCGTAGTTCAGAAAAATCCCCAGTTAACATCTGTTGGAACCGGGAGATCACCATCTTCTTGTGTATTTCAGCGTGTATCTTCTTTTTCGTACGCGTATTTATTGTGACCTCCTTTTGTATCCTAAACACGCAAAGTTATATATATTGTGACCCTCAGAGAGAGTAGTTATTTGTGGAATTTTTTGTGAACGTCATCTCACGGGTCATTCTTCCACAAATCAGCTTTGAATGAAGAGGTGTCTTAACCTTTAGACTTCGATGTTTGGTTATTTATTTTTATTATTGTTTTTCGTTAACCTAGCTCGTGACCGACTACTGTAGTCTCGATCCTCTCATCGCCACGGTCATCCCGATATTTTCTTGTATTTTTCGGACACCGTTAGACTGACCCTTCACCCTAATTACTTTTAATCTAAAATATTAGAGAAGACAAAATTAGGCCAAAAAATCAAATGATTTAATAAAAATATACATATCTTCCCGAAAATGAAGAAAATAGCCTCGAGGTCAAAAAATCCGCAAAATTGCTAGTTGGAATTGGGTGATCGCCATCTTCAGCTAAAAAATTAAGAGAATATAAAATTAGGCCAAAAATCATATAATTTAATTAAATGATCCATTTATTCCATAAAATGTAGAAAAATATCTCCGAGCTCAGAAAAATCGTCAAACATTTCTGTTTGAACCGAGAGATAGCTACATTCAATTAATAAAAAAGAGAAGACAAAATTAAGCTATAAAAATCATACATATAATAAAAAGGTCTATATCTTATGGAAAATGTAGAAAATAGTCGCGGAGCTCAAAAAATCCTCTCTATGTCCGTTGGAACTAGGAGATCGCCATCTTCAACTAAAAAATAGAAAACAAAATTATGCCAAAAAATCATAACATTTAATAAAAAGGTAAATATCTTCCAGAAAATGTAGAAAAAATTGTCCAAAGCTAAAAATCAGTAAAAATGTCTGTTGGAACCGGTAGGTCACCATCTTTAACTGAAAAAAATAAGAGAAGACAAACGTATGGTATAAAAATCATATCATTTAATAAAAGAAACATATCTTCCATAAAATGTAGAAAATAGCACCGAGCTCAGAAAAATCAGCAAAAATGTTTGTCGTAACCGGGAGATCGCCATCTTCAACTGAAAAATAAGAGAAGACAAAATTAAGCCAAAAATCATATAATTTAATAAGAAGATCAATTATCTTTTAAAAAATTTAGAAAATATCTGCGATGTCAGTTAAAATCTGCAAATGTTCGTTAGAATCGGTAGGTCGCCATCTTATACTGAAAATTAAGAGAAGATAAAATTAGGCTTAAAATCATATCATTTAAATAAAGATACATAACATT
>CM061131.1:91051950-91134400 GCA_030789695.1 Scilla litardierei | reverse complement strand
CAACGAATATTTTTGCGTATTTTTTCGAGGTACATGCTATTTTTGATATTTTCTGGAAAATATGGATCTTTATTTTAAATGATATAAATTTAGAGCCAAATTTCGTCTCTCTTATTTTTCAATTGAAAATGGCGATCTCTCGGTTCCAACGGACATTTTTGCTGATTTTTCTGTGTTCTGAGCTATTTTCTACATTTTATTGAAGATACAGATCTTTAGATTTAAGATAAAGATGGTGATCTTTCGGTTCCAACAGACATTTTTGCGGATTTTTTTGAGCTCCAGGTATTTTCTACATTTTCTCCCAAGATATGAATCTTAAATGATAAGATTTTTATATCCCAATTTTGTCTTCTTCTATTTTCCAGTTGAAGATGGCGATCTTTCTGTTCCAACAGACATTTTTGCAGATTTTACTTAGCTCGGAGCTATTTTCTGTATTTTCTAGAAAATATGAATATTTTTATTAAGGATGGCGATCTCCCTGTACCAATGGACATTTTTGCGGATTTTCATGTACTCGAAGCTATTTGTCTAAAACTTTATTGAAGATATGGATTTTTTTGCCTAATTCTGTGTTTTCTCTTATTTTCCAGTTGAAAATGGAAATCTCCTGGTTCCAACAGGACATTTGTTAGCGGATTTTTCTAAGATCAGTATATTTTCTACATTTTCTGTAAAATTTGTGTATCTTTTTATTAAATGATATGACCTTTTGGCCTAATTTTGTCTTCTCTTATTTTTTTAGTTGAAAATGGTGATCTCCCGTGTTCCAATGGATATTTTTGCAGATTTTTCTGAGCTACCGAAAATTTTATACATTTTCTATAAGATATGAATCATCATATTAGTTGATATGATTTTTATAGCCTAATGTTTGTCTTCTCTTATTTTGCAGTGTAGAATGGTGATCTTCTGGTTCAAACTGACATTTTTGCGTATTTTACTGTAGCTCGGAGCTATTTTTTGTATTTTTTTTGGAAATATGGATCTTTTATTAAATGATATGATTTTTGGCATAATTTTGTCTTCTCTTATTTTTCTGTTGAATATAGTTATCTCCCTATTCCAACAGACATTTTCTGTTGATTTTTCTAAACTCGGCGTCATTTTCTTTCATTTTCTGCACGATATGAATCTTTTTATTACATGATATCATTTTGGCCCTAATTTTGGCTTCTCTTATTTTTCCAGGTTGAAGATGACAATCTCCCTTTGCAAAGGACATTTTTGCTGGATTTTCTGTGCTCTGAGCTATTTTCTACATTTTATTGAAGATATAGAATCTTTTTATTAAATAATATGATTTTAGCTAAGTTTTTCTCCTCTATTTTTTCAGTTGAAGTGGTGAGAACTCCCAGTTCCAACGGACATTTTTTGCGGATTTCTCTGAGCTTGGGACCTATTTTTCTACTTTTTCTAAGGGTTATGGATCTTTTATTAAATGATATGATTTTTGGGCCGATTTTTTAGTCTCTTATATTTCTGTTGAATATGGTGATCTTTCGGTTCCAAAGGACATTTTTGCATATTATTCTGATGTCGAGGCTATTTTCTAAATTTTCTGAAACATATGTATTATTTTATTAAATAATATTATTTTGACCTAATTTTGTTTTCTCTTATTTTCAATTGAAGATGGCGATTTGTCGATTCCAATAGACATTTTTGCAGATTATTCTGACCTCTGGGATATTTTCTAAATTTTTTGAAAGATATGCATCTTTTTATTAAATGATATGATTTTGGCCTAATTTTTGTCTTCACTTATTAGATGGCGATTTGCTGGTTCCAGCAGACATTTTTGCGGATTTTTCGCATCTCGGTGCTATTTTCTTCATTTTATGTAAGATAGGATCTTTTAATTTAATGATATGATTTTATATCCTACTTTGTCTCTATTATTTTTTTTCTGTTGAATATGGCTATCTACCAGTTCCAACAGATATTTTTATTGATTTTTCCTAGTTTGGGGCTATTTTCTAAATTTTTTGAAGATATATATCTTTTTGTTAAAGCTTAATTTCGGAAAAGTACCTCATACTTTCGCTGAAATCCAAAAAATACCTCTTATTTTGATATAATCGCAAAACTACCTCATATTTTTCAGGTTTTCGATAAACTCCCTCTTACTTTGGTTTCATAGAAACTACCTTATACTCTGTTTAATTCGTAGAACCACCTCATATTTTGGTTTAATTTTGTAGAACTACTCATAGTTTTGATATATGTGGGATGTAGAGGAGGGAGGAGGGCGACGGTAGGGGGTGGTGGACGAGTGCGGTGGTGGGGGAAGGGGGCAGGGGGCGGGGTGTGCTACAGTGGAGGGATGGGGAGGGGCGGTAGAGGGGAGGAGGGATGGTGAGGGGCGAGGGGAGGGGCAGGAGGGTGGGCAGTGTGTGGAAGGGGGATGTGCGACGGTGGGTGGAATGGGGATGGGAAGCGATGGATATGGCGATCTACATGTTCCAACGGATATTTTTACTAATTTTTCCTACCATGAGGCTATTTTCTACATTTTATGGAAGATATGGATCATTTTATTAAATGATATCATTTTGGCCAAATTTTTGTCTTCTGCTTATTTTTTTTAGTTTTAAGATGGCGTTCTCCCGGTTCAAACGGACATTTTTGCGGATTTTTGACCTAGATGATATTTTCCTATATTATCTGGAAGATATGTATCTTTTTAATAAATAATAACTTTTTTGGCCTAATTTTGTCTTCTCATATTTTTTCAGATGAAGATGGCAATCACCTGGTTCCAACTGACATTTTTGCAGATTTTATAAGTTCAGGTCAATTTTTCTACATTGTATGGAAGATATGTATCATTTTATTTAATGATATGATTTTTTGGCCTAATATGTCTTCCTTATTTTTCAGTTGAAGATGGCGCTCTCTCGGTTCTAAGAGATATTTTTGGCCGACTTTTTTGACCTAGAAACTATTTTCTACATTTTTAGGAAGATATGGATATTTTTATTATATAATTTGGTTTTTAGTTTAATTTTGTCTTCTTTTTTAAGATTAAGATGGCGATCTCCTGGTTCCAGAACGGATATTTTTGCAGTTTTTTCTGAGCTTTTGCCTATTTCTAAAATTTTTTGTAAGATATTTTTCTTTAAATTAAAAAGATATAATTTTAGAGCCTAATTTTGTCTTCTCTTATTTTTCAATAGAAGATAGTGATCTCTCGGTTCAAACTGCACATTTTTTACGGATTTTTACTTATCTCAGAGCTATTTTCTGTATTTTCAGGAAGGTACACATCTATTAGTTAATATTATGATTTTTTTGCCTAATTTTGTCTTCTCTTATTTTTCAGTGAAGATAGCGATCTCCCTGTTCCAACGGATATTTTCACGGATTTTTCTGAGCTCGGGGCTATTTCTGTATTTTTCGGGTAGATATGCATCATTTTATTAAATGATAACATTTTGGGTCTATTTTTATCTTCTCTTATTTTTAGTTAAAGATGGCGATCTCCCTGTTCCAACGGGTATTTTAGGGATTTTTCTGTGCTCGGGCTATTTTCTATATTTTATTGTAGATGTGAATCTTTTTATTAAATGATATGATTTTTAACATAATTTTGTCTTCCCTTATTTTTTTGCAGTTGAAGATGGCGATATCCCGGTTTCAACGGATATTTTTGCAGATTTTTCTGAGCTCGAGTCTATTTCCAACATTTTCAGGAAGTTATGGCATCTTTTTATTAAATCGATATATATTTACCTAATTTTGTCTTCCCTTATTTTTTGCAGTTGAAGATGGCGATATCCCGTTTCAACGGGATATTTTTGTTGATCTTTTTCTGAGCTCGAGTCTATTTCTAACATTTTCGGGAAGTTATGGATCTTTTTATTAAATGATATGATTTTTGGCCTAAATTTGTCTTCTCCTACTTTTCAGTTGAAGATGGTGATCTCCCGGTTCCTACGGACATTTTTGTAGATTATTCCTGTCCTTGGGCTATTTTCTAAATTTTCTTGAAGATATGTATATTTTTATTAATGATATGATTTTTGGCCTAATTTTGGCTACTCTTATTTTTCAGTTGAAGATGGCTATCTTCCTGTTCGAACGGAAATTTTTGCGAATTTTTCGAAGCTCAGTGCTATTTTCTACATTTTAAGGAAGATATGAATTTTTAATTTACTGATATGATTTTTATATCCTACATTTTCTTCTCTTATTTTTCAGTTGAAGATGGCGATCTCCTATTTCCAATGGACATTTTTGCGGATTTTTCTGAGCTCGGTATTATTTTATAAAGTTAATTGAGGATATGAATCTTTTAAACCAAATGATGATTTTTATAGCCTAAGTTTATCTTATCTTATTTTTAAGCTGAAAATGGTTGATGTGACCCAGCCCATCAACTTACAAAATGAAGACCAAATTCTAAGTGAAGGCCCAATAACAAGAGGAATGCTAAAAAGAATGCAAAATGCAATTGGAGCCCTAGTTGAAGCATTGCTGGCCCAAGAAAGTTGTGCTCACAAAGAGGCCTTAGTCTTGCTAATCCAAGCCCAAGAAATTATAGCCATAATTCTGAATACATTCATGAGGGAAGATCAAGAGTCATGTGGCCATAAATCTGAATGCATTCATGGAGGAAGATCAAGAGTCATGTGCAACAATAAATCAGAATTCATGTGGAAGATCAAAAGTCATTTTCATCCAATAAATCTAAATTCATAGGTAAGCTAAAGAATCAAGTGCAACAACCACCATTGAATCTGAATTTATATGGAAGCTGAAGAGTCAAGTGCAACAACCACCTTTAAATCTAATTCATTAGGAAGCTAAAGAGTCAAGTGCAATAACCACCTTTAAATCTGAATTCATTTGGGAGATCTAGACCCAAGAAGCATAAACTTATGAATTATAAATGTAATTTTCGTGCATGTCAGTAGGCTTATAATTTCAGGTTGTCTTTTGGTCTTCCCTAGGTCACATTTATGTCTTTTACTTATTCCAGGTCATTATGATGACTAATGGGCTACCAAAAGCTATTAGTTGTCCTTAATTAGAGGGTCTTTTAAGCTTCCAAGCTCTACCTATAGATAGAGCATGTAATCCTTTTGTAACAAGCATGAATCAATCAGATTATCAATTCTTTGAGTGTTCTTCACAAATTTTGAGAGTTTTTATATCTTATTTAGCTCTTGTGAAACCTTGCCTTGGTAATCTTCCTTTTAAGATTGGTGATCCAAATTCGTAAAAGCCCCCCAATTCTTGCTTCAACCCAAGTGTGGATTTGTTAAACTCGTGTTCGTGGTTGGGCAAGTGGTCTAAGTAGCAGGTCGCTTTCTTATAACGTTTGTTAGCTATTTGCATTTGTCAGGTCATTGAACCATCTTTGTTTAGATCTTATCATGCCCTTTTTCCTTTCTCCAAGTTTGGAGTGTGTGATGTATCCTTCTTTTTAAGTTTGTTCCGAGTTCCTTGAATAACATACGCCGTGAAAATCGGGCCACCTCCCTGCTTTCACATCAATGGCGATCTCTCGGTTCCAACGAATATTTTTGCAAATTTTTCTAAACTCGAGCCAATTTTCTTTTATTTGTTGGAAGATATGGATCTTTTTATTAAATAATATGATTTTTGGGCCTAATTTTGTCTTCTCTTATTTTTTTCGTTGAATATGTCGATCTCCCAGTTCCAACGAACCTTTTTATGAATTTTTCTTAGTTCCGGACAATTTTCTACATTTTTTGTAAGACATGGGATCTTTATATTAAATGATATAATTTTTATATCCTAATTTTGTCTTCTCTTGTTTTTAAGTTGAAGATGGCGATCTTCCGGTTCCAACTGAAATTTTTGTGGATTTTTCTGAGATCTGGACTATTTTCTACATTTTCTAAAACATATGGATCATTTTATTAAATGATATGAATTTTTGGCCTTATTTTATCGTCTCTTATTTTTCTGTTGAGGATGGTGATCCCCGAGTTCCAACGGACATTTTTATGGATTTTTTCTTAGCTGGGGGCTATTTTTCGATATTTTATGGAAGATATGAATCTTTTATTAAATGATATGATTTTTATAAGTTTGTCTTCTCTTATTTTTCAGTTGAAGATGGTGATCTCTTGTTTTCAACGGACATTTTTGCGGTTTTTTAGCTCGGGGCCATTTTATACAGTTAATTGAGGATATTGATCTTTTATTAAATGATGATTTTTATAGCCTAGTTTGTCTCCTCTTATTTTTTAGTTGAATATGGTGATCTCTCTGTTCCAACAGACAATTTTGCGGATTTTTCTGACATCAAGCCTATTTTCTATATTTTCTGGAAGATCTGTATCTTTTTATTAAATAATATGATTTTGAGCCTAATTTTATCTTCTTTAATTTTTTTGTTGAATATGGCGATCTCCCAGTTCCATTAGACTTTTTTTGCCAATTGTTCTTATCTCCAGGCAATTTTCTACATTTTCTGTAAGACATGGATATTTATACTAAATGAGATAACTTTTATAGCCTTATTTTGTCTTCTCTTATTTTTTTCTGTTGAAGATGGCGATCTCCTGGTTCTAACAGACATTTTGCACATTTTTCCGAGATCTGGGCTATTTTCAACATTTTCTAAAGGATATGAATCTTTATATTAAATCTTATGATTTGTATAGCCTAATTTTGTCTTCTTATATTTTTCAGTTGAAAATGGCGATCTCCCGATTCCAACAGACATATTTACGAATTTTTCTGAGCTTGGAGCTATTTTCTACATTTTATTGGAGACACGTGCTTTTTATTAAATGATATGCTTATTATATCCTAAGTTTGTATTCTCTTACTTTTCAGTTGAAGATGGCGATCTCCCGGTTTCAATAGACATTTTTTCGATCTTTTTATTAAATGATATTATTTTCATATACGAAGTTTGTCTTCTCTTATTTTTCAGATGAAAATGGCGATCTCCCTGTAACAACGGACATTTTGGTGGATATTTCTGATTGCGAGACTATTTTCTACATTTTTTTGAAAGACCTGGATCTATTTATTAAATGATATGATTTTTGGCATAATTTTTCCTTCTCTTATTTTTCAGGTTTAGATAGTGATCTTCCAGTTCCAACGGACATTTTTGCATATTTTTTTGAACTCCAGGATATTTTCTACATTTGATTAAAGATATGGATCTCTTTATTAAATGACAAGATTTTTATAGCCTAATTTTGTCTTCTCATATTTTTTCAGTTGAAGATGACAAGCTCTAGGTTCCAACTGACATTTTTGCGGATTTGTCTTAGCTTTGAACTTTTTTCTACATTTTCTTGAAGATATGAACCTTTTTATTAAATGATATGATTTGTTGGCCTAATTTTGTCTTCTCTTTTTTCAGTTGAATATTGTGATCTCCCGGTTCCAACAGACATTTGTGCGAATTTTTCTGAACTCGGTGCTATTTTCTACATTTTATGGCAGATATATATCTTTTTATAAAATGATATGATTTTTTGGCTTCATTTTATCTTCTTTTATTTTTTAGTTGAAGGTGTCGATCTCCCGGTTCCAATGTACATTTTTCGGATTTTTCTGAGCTCCGATCTATTTTTTATGTTTTCTGTATAATATGAATCTTTATATTAAATGATATGATTTTTATAACCTAATTTTGTCTTCTTTTATTATTTAGTTGAAGAAGGCGATCCCCCGGTTCCAACGGATATTTTTGCCGATTGTTCTGAGCTCGGGGCTATGTTTCTACATTTTCGGGAAGTTATAGATCTTTTTATTAAATGATATGAATTTTTGACCTAATTATTTCTTCTCTTATTTTTTCAGTTGAATATGGCGATTACTCGGTTTCAACGAACATTTTTGCAGATTTTTCTGAGCTCAGGGCTATTTTTTACATTTTCAGAAAGTTATGTATCATTTTATTAAATTATATGATTTTTGTAGCCTAATTTTGTCTTCTCTTATTTTTAATTTGAGATGCCGATCTCCCGATTCCAACGGACATTTTTGCATATTTTTGTGCTCGGTGCTATTTTGTACATTTTATGGAAGGTATAGAACTTTTTAGTAAATAATACGATTTTTATAGCCTATATTTGTATTCTCTTATGTTTTCAGTTGAAGATGGCGATCTCCGGTTCCAACGAACATTTTTGCAGATTTTTCTTAGCTTTAGACTATGTTGCTACATTTTCTGTAAGATATGTATCTTTTTATGAAATGATATGATTTTTTGGCCTAACTTTGTCTTCTCTTTTTTTTCCTTTGAAGATGGCTATCTCTCGGTTCCAATGGACATTTGTGTGGATTTATTTTGAGCTACGAGCTATTTTTTATATTTTTTGTATAATATAAATCTTTATATTAAATGATATTATTGTTATAACCTAATTTTGCCATTTCTTATTTTTCATTTGAAGATGACGATCTCCTGGTTCTAAGGGACATTTTTATTGAATTTTTAAGCTTAGGGATATTTTTCTACATTTTCGAGAAGTTGTGGATCTTTTTATTAAATGATATGTTTTTAGCCTAATTTTGTCTTCTTTTATTTTTTTAGTTGAAGATAGCGATCTCCCTTTTCTAACGGACATTTTGTGTATAATTCGGACCTCGGGACTATTTTTGAAATTTTCTGGAAGATATAGATCTTTTTTAAATACTATGATTTTTGGCCTAATTTTGTCTTCTCTTATTTTTTAGGTTAAGATGTCGTTCTCCCTGTTCCAACGGTCATTTTTGCAGATTTTTATAATGTCAGTGCTATTTTCTAGATTCTTATAAATTATATGATTTTTATGGACTACGTTTGTCGGGAACAATGCAATGTGTAGAACTGCGGTTATTGGAACCGTTTGAATAAAGATGCATGACGACATAGTGCGTACACTTGCCTATGTGAGGCATGTCCCAGATTTGCGAAAGAGCCTAATCTCCATAAGCGTATTGGACAATGCCGGTTGTAAGTCGGTCTTTGAAAAAGACCAACTTCGAGTTTCTAAAGGAGCCATGGTTGTGATGAAGGGAAAGAAGGTTGGAAACTTATATGCCCTTCAAGGTACCACAGTTGAAGGTGAAGCAGACGTAAGCACCACGAGTGCAGTCTCTAGAGATTCAGCCAAGTTATGGCATTATCGTTTGGGTCATCCATGTGACAAAATGCTTGATGTACTCCGAAGAAGAAAACTAATTGAAGCCTCGAATGAGAGTGTAGAATTCTGCGAATCCTGTGTGTATGGTAAGAAGACAAAGCTGCAGTTTAACACGGGGAAGCATACTAGCAAAGGACCACTTGACTATGTACACACAGATGTGTGGGGACCATGCCCAGAGTCGTCAAGAGGGGGAGCTAAGTATTTTGTCTTGTTTATTGATGACTACTCTCGTAAAGTCTGGATGTACTTAATGAAGTCAAAGGACTAGACTTTTGATATGTTTCGAGAGTGGAAGACCATGGTGGAGAAGCAAACCAGAAGGCACTTGAAGGTGCTTAGATCTGACAATGGAGGTGAGTTTACCTCGAGGGAGTTTAGAAATTTATGCAAACTCCATGGGATCCGCAGACACTTTAGCACACCCGGTGATCTGCAGTCAAATGGTGTGGTGGAGCAGATGAATCGGACATTATTGGAGAGAGTGCGGTGTTTGAGGCACTCAACCGGTTTGGGGAAGGAATTCTGGGATGAGGTACTTTCAACTGTTGTGCACATTGTGAACAGAGTTCCTTCAGTAGCGATTGGCTACAAGATCCCTGAGGAGATGTGGAGTGGTGAAGCTGGAGATTACTCGTACTTGCGCATTGTGGGTTGCCCGGCAAATCCAAGAGCAAAGTGTATCTTTCTTGGATATGGCCACGACGTCAAGGGATATCGTTTGTGGGATTCAGAGGGTCAGAAAGCGATAGTGAGCCGACATGTCACTTTTGATGAGGATGCAATGCTCAGGGCGGAGCATTCTCACTCAAAATATGACACGTCCACAAAGGAGATTTCACCAGAGAGGGTTAATCTTCCGGTCCAGCCCACTCAGCGATCAGGCAAAGAGTTGATGGTCGATGCTCCAGTTAAGGAAGATGATGAGGTCCATGTTGAGGACCATGTGCAGACACCCGGTACATCTCAGGTACGCATTGACACCTATGCATGTGATGATGGAACGCAGAGATCGAAGTGGGTAAAGAAAGCGCAGGAAAGATTTGGAGCATGGGACTATACAGGTTATTCTTTCGATGATATGGTGGCTTATGCACTCAACCTAGAGCACGAGAAGCCAGCGATATATGGTGGAGCCATAGTCACGGGAGATGCTGCTCAGTGGAAAGGAGCTATGGATGAGGAGATGGAGTCTCTTCATCGGAACGACACTTGGGATTTGGTGTCGTTACCTAGCAAGAAGCATGCTATTGGTTGTCGTTGGATATACAAGGTCAAGGAAAGCTCAATTCAAGATGGGAACAATGTCAGGTACAAGGCAAGGTTGGTTGCCAAGGGATTTGTACAATGGAAGGGTGAAGAATACACCGAGATATTCTCACCGGTTATGTGACACACGTCCATTCATGTGTTATTGGCGCTAGTTGCTAGCATGGACATGAAGTTTGAGCAACTCGATGTAAAGAACGCCTTTCTGCATGGAAACCTTGATGAGGAAATCTATATGCAGCAGCCTGAAGGGTTCAGAGTTGAAGGGAAACATACATTGATGTGCAGGTTGAAGAAATCGTTGTATGGGTTGAAGTAGTCACCCAGGAGTGGTACAAATGATTCGATAGCTTCATGATGGGAGTAGGCTTCGAGAAGAGCATCGAGGATCAATGTGTGTATGTTCGCACACTTAAGAATGGCTTGAAGATTTATTTGTTGCTCTATGTGGATGCCATGCTAATTGCTTCTAATAGCATGTCGGAGGTGAAGAAGCTGAAGGAGAAGCTAGGGCAAGAATTCGACATTAAGGATTTGGGGCCCGTAAAGAAGATTCTCGGAATGGAGATTGTTCGAGATCGAAAGAAGCATGAGCTTAAATTGTCACAGAATGGGTATATTCAGAAGGTACGAGCTCGGTTTGGGATGGATAGTGCGAAGCCTGTGACAACACCTTTGGGAGCTCATTTTTAGCTGTCGGCGAGTCAATTGCCAAGCACCGATGAGGAGAAGACTTACATGTCTCAGGTGCCATATGCGAGTGCAATAGGAAGTTTGATGTATGCGATGGTTTGCACTCATCCAGATATTGCACAGGCAGTCAGAGTGGTTAGCAGATACATGGCTAATCCTGGCAAGGAGCATTGGCAGGCCGTCAAGTGGATTCTGAGATATCTGCGAGGCACACCGAGTGTTGGGATCCTATATGGGAAAAGAGACGGTAAGGTAATGACAGGATACTACGATAGCGACTATGCATGTAATAAAGACAGTCGGTGATCTACCACAGGGTATGTGTTCAGTTTGGGCACTGCCGCGGTATCGTGGAGGTCGGTCTTATAGTCTGTGGTTGCACTATCAACCACAGAGGCTGAGTTGATTGCAGTGGTAGAAGCTGTGAAGGAGGCCAAGTATTTGAAGAGTTTTCTGAGAGATTTGGGGGTGCTGCAGAGTTTGTCACATGTGCATTGTGACAACCAGAGTGCCATTCATCTAGCGAATCAACGGGCATACAGTTCGAGGACGAAGCATATTGAGGTGCATGATTCCTTCCTTGAGTTGGAGAAGAAGGAGATAGAGCTTCAGAAGATCCCAACTGATTTGAACCCCGCAGACATGTATACCAAGCCAGTTCTCGCCGTCAAGCTCCAGATTTGCATGGAACTGATTTCTTTGTTGGCATAGGTGGCGCCAGGGGGGCATGTTTTCGAGATGATGATGATTCTAGAGAGAGAATCATGGTGCGCAGTGTGGAGCAGCAGCATTGGTGATGAGATTAGAATCAAGGTAGAGTGTTGTTTTTTGTGATTCAAATCCCATGGTGCAGGTTTCCCAGGTGACTCGGTCGAATAGGAGGCTACTCGGTCGAGCAGCAAGCTGCTCGACCGAACAGCATGAAGACTCTGACAGACCGAGCAGACAGAGAGTTTGAGGAAGTTTTCCCTTTGGCTCGGGTGACTCCTACTTGGTCGAGCTGCTCGACCGAGCAGCATGAAGACTCTGTTTGCCCGAGCAGCCCGAGGGCATTCCATTTTAAGAGGGATATTGATACTCGGACCGAGTAGCTAAGCTACTCAACCGAATCGACTCGACTCCACCCAGTGACATTTTTAGGGCATGTTAGCTCGACCGAACAAACCGAGCTGAAAGCCGACTCGGGCCGAGTCAGCGCGGGCCCATGCGCAAAAAGGAGCGGCCTGGATGTGTTTTTCCTATTGTTTGCGGGTTTCTACTTAAACCTAACTATTGTTTTAGATTAGGTTAAGCCTCCATTTGGATTATTATAGTTTTGGAGAGCCTCTTGCTACCCCATTGGAGATTGGAGAGAGTTTTAGGGATTGTGTTCTTAAGAGAAAGGTTTGGTTTTTCCTTCTCTTCTTCTTCCATTTATTTCTTCCTCTTGAGTGGATTCGTGAGGGCTTATTCCATTTGACAAGTTTTTACTCACGCATGAGGTAGCGAGTTTGTAACCCTAATTGTTTGGATCTCTCTACTAGTGGAATCGTCTCGGATCGGATTGCTGGATGTAGGTTGTTTACAACTGAACCAGGGTAAATTCTCTTGTGTCTGCGATTGATTTATTTGTTGATGTGATTCGTTTGCTACTTTCTATTGCAAGGTCCTTTGGAAATTTTTGTTTGGTCATTGCGATTAGATTTTTTCTACCTCTATATTCCTGATCAGTTTATTAGGGTTGGTTTCTGCATTGATCCCAATGCGATTTGGATTTTAGCCCAACAACATGGTATATTTTGGCAAACTATACATACTTCCACTAAATAAAACATTACATCATAAGCATGCATACTAAACTTGACATAACATGGCATTTTATTAGCATGGGGCTTAAACTACAATTCTACATCAAATTCCAACTTAAAATTAACTAGGTGATGAAACTCAATAACCACAATTCTAAAACTACGTCCTAACTAGGATGTTAGAACTCCTACATCAAATATCTCCTTCTTATTTTCTTTGGCCCTTCTTTGATTGGAAATCGAATCCCACCCATAAGTAGTTTTTGATGATGAGCACACCAAATGATGTTAGTGTACTAATGCTACTATCTAAAGTGTGCAGGTTGTGCGACAAATAATATAAGCTTTACGCATACTCCGAAGAAGCTCAACCACAGTCAGAAGAGGAAGACAATTTGATAGCTCTACATCAAGCACAAGTAAAGCTCAATGATGAAGCTCGTGGACCACACTCAAGCTTAATCAAAGAGGAGCTCAAATTCAAAATAAAGCGCGTATCTACATCAATATCTGATCGGCTTTAGAAGTCAAGTCTAAGTGTGTGAGTTGGTATTTTAGGAATATGTTGAAGCCAAGTTTTATTACACACACACAAAATATTTTCGAAACAAAGTTTTTCAAACTCATTTTTAAACTCGTTGAGAGCATAGCTATTTGATTTAACTTTGTAGTCAATCTCCAAACACGCAGATCAACTTATCCTTTAGCTGAGTTTTAGTGAAAAATATGCTCTGGGAGTGAACTACCAAAGGAGGGAGTCGACTACCAGCTATGAGCAGAATTTTTAATGAAAACTCACTGGAAGTTGACTACCTCCCTTGGGAGTCGACTACCAGCTGCGTTTTGACTTCCTGATTTCGCTCACTTGATTCTCTCGTTTCCTTGATTGATGGGCTGAAGTCAAATGTTTTTTGAATTTCGAATTTATTCTTGACGCTTTATAAATAGAGCCTATTGAGAACATTTCTAAATATCCAATTCTCTATTATCTTTTGAGCTAAAGCTATACTCTTGAAATTCTCAATCGCTCTCAATCGCTCTCATCATCGTAGCCAAATTCTGGTTCTAATTTCTGATCTCACTTTTTATCTGAAATTCTTTTGAGATCTATTTTATTTTTTTGCTACTGAAAATCGTTTTTCAAAATCCTTACTTTTGATTTAATATTCTTTAAAGGATTTTGAAAACAAAAGCATCTAGATCAAAACGAATTAAATTATATGCTTTGTGTGATCTAAGATCTTATAAAATTCTTTTAAGCCTCATAAGCACATTTGCAATATTATCTTGGCTATAGAATTTTGTTGGATGTAAACCAATCTCCACCAAATATTGTGGTAAATTGGATTTTGTTTTTATTTGGATTCCTTTTGTGATAAGGGTTGTGAAAATCCTAGTCAAGGCTATGTGTTTGGAAATCCTGGTAGGGATACTAGGTCGTTGGAAATCCTAACGAGTGAAGTTAGGTTACTGTATTGCTAAGGCAATAGTGGATTGAATCTCATACCAGATTAGTCAGAGACTGGACGTACCCAGGTTGCGGGGAACCAGGATAAAAATCTATTGTCTCTGCGTGCTTTCTGCATTTGTTTATTTATTTGTGCAAGAAATTTATTTGTTGTTAATATATCATATTTATTAATATATTGCAAAGTTCATCTTTTTATTTCCGATGTATAAACATCTCTCTGATTGTAATCATTGTAATTAATCTCTTTATTTGTTTAAGATTATCTTGTTGATTAAGAACCAAGCGTATATCACTTTAGTTGGTTTCTTAGTCAACATTGGAAGTGAATTATTGTGTTATAATTATTAAATGAAAAAGTTTTATAATTTATACAACACTATTCAACCCCCTTCTAGTGTTGTTTGCCATCCACAGGATCCAACACTTGGTATCAGAGCAGGTCTAAGACGATGGCATCAACATCTTTTCACTCCGTAGGACTCATCACCATGCGACCACCATTGTTCAATGGAACAAACTATGCAAGCTGGAAGATACGCATGACGACTCATCTAGAGTCGCTGGATATTGAGGCATGGATCGTCACCAATGATCCATACAAAGCGCCTACTGAAGTTGACATCAGAAAATGGTCCGCTGATGAAAAGAAGAAAGCCAATCTCAATGCCAAAGCCATAGACACACTATTCTATGCTGTAACAGGCAATGAGTTTAATTGTGTCTACCAATGTGAGACGGCACATCATATCTGGCATACTCTTCAGGTAAGTCACGAAGGAACCGAGATGGTAATAGAATCTCAAATTAATGTTTTACGTTCTAAATTTGAATCTTTTAAGATGGAAGAAGGAGAGAGTATTACCGAGGTGAATACTCGTTTTACTAACATAAAAAATGAGCTTTCAGATCTAGGCAAGAAGTTATCTGAGTATGATCAGGTAATGAAGATATTGAGATCGCTTATACCCGAATGAAAAGGGAAGACGACAGCCATTCGAGAAGCTCATAACGTAAGAGACCTCACGTTGAAGAATTGATGTGAAATCTCATGGCATATGAGATTGAGCTTGAGGAAGACAAGAAGATAGAGTAGAAAGTAAAGAAAAAGAACCTAGCGTTCACGTCAATGAAGAAGACTCCGAATTTACCGACAAAGAAGATCATATTGCCTTCATCTCAAAGAACTTCAAAGACTTCATGACAAGTAAGTATGGTAGAAGATCTTTTTGTTCTACTAATAACATTAGCTTTGGGTGCAACAAAACATGACATGTAAAAAGAGACTGCCCATTGGAGAAGAACAACAGAGACGCTAAAGACCGTGGTAAAAGCAGAGAGAACAAAGAAAGAATGAATGATAGAAGAAACAAGACTCGATGACCAAGGAAGGAATCATATGCAGCCTTCGATCAAAGTGATGATTCTACCTCCGACGAATCGTCATCAGATGATAAAGAAGAGAGAAGAGAAACTGCTCATATGTGTTTCCTAGCTTCCACGTCATCACAAGTAAGTTCATTTCATCATTTAGTGAAGATGATTCTTCATCAAGTGATGATGAAGACATGGATTATAGAAGAGCATATAAGGAGCTTTGCCTCATGCATGAAAAGTGACGTGCGTTTATATTTTATATATTCACGCACATCTTCTCCGTGATTTTCCGTTATTTTCCGCTGTTTCATATCTATTCTTTTGTGATTTTTAGTTTCTTTTCACTTTCTTTGTGTTTTGTGCTATTACAGGACATTGCCAGCGTAAGGGACATATAAATCAAATATCATGAGTCTCCGGAGCAACGGGAGGCGTCACACGAGAACCTGAGGGTCAAACGTCAAGTTAGAGCATGTATCTTCCCTCAACCGATCGGGTGGACATTGTCAACCGATCGTCAGACCCGATCAGGAGCAAGCATTGAAGAAGACTCCAACCGATCGGTTTTGCGATCGGTTGGATGCCACAGTGTTCTCTGTTTTTGAAGCCGAATTCCAACCGATTGGTTGACTTATCAACCGACCGGTTCACCTGTAGCCGAAGCTTCCCCAGCTCAGAATCGGACGGCTTCACCCGATTGGTTCAGTGATCGGGTGAAGTTTCTCAGAGCCAAAGACCAAGTCAACGGACGTCTCAACCAATCGGTTGGACGCTTAGTTTTGTCTTCTTCTGGGAATATCCCCTGGCATCTTGCCAGATTGTACATAAACCCCTAGGTTTCCCAGAAAACGAGGATCCCCGGTTTTTAACAGTTTTTTTAGGGATTTTGGCTGCTGCTAATTTATTTTGTTTTGTAAGTTCTCTGATCGCTTTGATACTTTAATATTGTTTTAATACTATTGTTTGCTCTACTATTCTATTGCTTGATCTTAATTTTGATGGCTGAAATTTGTTGCATTGAATCTTTTGCAATGTTTAGTGAGTAGTTTCCTAATCTGGGACATTGGTAGAAGCCCCTTCTTGGGTTCTCCCTAGAACGACCATAGGATTAGGGTTTCGATAGGATATATGGTTTTAGATGGTTATATGGGGTGTTTTATTGTCATTAACGGGAGAAAAACCGCCTCTGACCGTCGGGCCAAGGGAAAATAAAACTGGCGTTTGATCCTCTAGCCACAGCTCACACCCTTAGCGTAGACATTGATTCCTAGCGCGTGGGAACGGCAGGATGAAATGTCAAAAGCAATCGTTGCGAGCTTAGTGCTCCCGGAGTCGGTCGGTGTTGGACATGTGAATGCACACCGTCTGAATCCTGTAGACCTAGCGTATCATCCTGGGCATCGACCAGAATATCGGGCCCATGGGACGCTAGGTACCACTATTAGAGGCAACGTCTCACCACTAAACCCTAGAATCCGATCTTATTCCTATCCGTCGGTCGTAATGGGAAGAACACATGATAGGGTGGAAACCAAAGTCCTGGGTTACTTTTTATATCTTTCATCTCTCCGTAGTTTTATATCGTGACAACCACCTTGCGATAGGGCTAGCTTACCCATCGGGTGATCCGGTTCTTGTTTGATAACAAGCACATCACACGCCTCCCCATGTTCGACCCTCAAGCCACACTACAACACTGTGTGCTTGCGGTTACAAATATTTAATTCTGGTATCCCCGTTAGTGCAAAACTGAGGGGACGTCAAAAAGCTCATTAAAGAACACAACAAAACTTTGAGATTAGTTAAGAAGAATGTAAAAGATAAAGAGGAACTTCTTAATGAAAATATTGCATTAAAAGAAAAGATTGAACTGTTAGAAAAAGACATGCATTCCATGAAAAAGAAAATTGAGGGTTTGGATAATTTTCTTGTGTCTATTAAAGACAAATATGATTCTACGATGAAGATTGTCAAAAACTTCAATAAAGAGAAAGGAAAGTTAGATAGTTTAATAAATAGTCAAAGAGCATCATCTATCAAAACCGGACTTGGTTATGATTCTAATCATCCCAAGAAAAGGATTACGCATACTAGGATGCATCATGCTAATCCAATTTTTTTGAGCATATGGGTTCCCAAGAATTTGACGGATCAAAAGCGACAAAGGTACGCAATCGATTTTGTTCAAAAAGATCATTTAAATAAAAATTATAAGTATTCTCTATTGAAGGAACTAAACCATATTGGGTTTGGTTTCCTAAAGGCTAACCCCTTTGGACTCAATGCATAAAGAGTACCACAAACGATCATATTTTTCAGGTAATCTAAACAATAGAGGAGGAACACAAATCATATCAACGCTTTGTGAGAAGAATAAAATCGCTTCGCAAAAAAAAAACTTAATCGAATGAATAATTAAATATTTGTTTAAATTTTTTTGCTTTTTATGAATGCTTATATATGTTGCTCATGAAGGATTTTGGCCAAACACTCAAACCAGCATGTCAAAAATCCCTCAGGATGAGAAAACTACTCAACCCAGGAGGGAGTCGACTACCATCTGAGGGAGTCGACTACCAGAGTTCTGACCCGAAATCTGTGTTTGATTGCATTATTTTTTTACTTACTCATATTGGGTTTTGTTGTGCCAATTGGGTGCATAACCAAGGAATTGTTGGATCTTGATCTAAGCCTAGAGGCAGGTGAATAGGATAATAAAGGTTCTCGTGCAACCCACGAGTAATCACGTGCAGTTATAGCCGATTCAAAGTAAACAAAAAGCAATCACAGATGCACATCCGATTTACCCAGGTTCGGTCGTCACCACGACCTACGTCCAACCCCCAACGCAGATACTAGATTAATAATATAACATGTACAACCTTAATAGCTAGAGAACCCACGTATCTACACTCACCAGGCTCTCAGTACCCCACTCATCGTGTTCAACAAAATTATTCCTACTATAAGCTTTCTATTGGCTAGTCCCAACTAGCCAAGTCCCTCTTGTCTAGCACCCACTAAACAAGACCCCAAAACATGTATCAATGGTAAATTTTTTCCTACAGAGATCTATACAATTACACAAATAATAATAAAGAGTTTAGAGAATCTCAGTTTGTGTAACTGTAGTCGTCTCTGTATTCAGCTCAGGTTAGATCGTATTTGACAGGATGTCGTCGCCAACGTCACGTCCTCGCCTGTGGAACTTGTAGCCTTGATGTCTTGGGCTCTCAAAAATTGTGGCCTAGGTGCTCCTTCCCTTGTATGTTGTGCAATGATGTATGGTGACTCTCTTGGATGGTTGCACAAGTGTTGAAGACTCCCCCTTTGGTTGTGGCCTTGGTAATGGATGGATTCTCGATCAATGAACCCTCTATTGCCTTATCAACTTGCGGCCAAGATGTTGGAAAACTTGCGGCCTATGGAGATCTTGGTCTTGATACAATGAAGAACTTTTTGCAATGGAGATATGAGCTTCGTTGTGCAAGGAGGAGAGAAGTTGCGCAAGGGAGAGGTCGAAGCAAATGAGCTCTTGGATTTATCTTGCGCAAGGAGAGGAGCTATATATTTCGACAATGGTGCTCTTGGCAATGGGGATGGTGAAGCTTTGGCCTTGGAAGTTGCTTGATGCAATGGTGGAAGGTGCTTTGGCAATGCGATGATGGAGCTTAGTTGCGCAATATGGGTTTTTCCTGGCTAACTTGCTGCATTGGCTCTTCCTCTAGATATGGCCGAAATTTTCCCTTGTTATGGTTGTGCTCTCTCTCTCCCCCCTAATCTCTCCCTTTGAATATATGTTTATATATGAGAGGATGTGATATGATAGGATCAATTAGATTCCCATATTTGATGGAAATTGGAAGGAGTCCTGAATTGATTAGGATTTGAATGAATCTATTTGGATATGGAGTTTGAATATGTATAGCTATGGAATTGAATTTGAGTAGCTATAGGATTTGAATTGGATCTCATTTAATCACCTTTGATTTGCATGTGATTCTTCATATCTCTCCATCTTTGACCCAGTTTCCAATTTGCATGGCATTAGGATTTGAATGTTGAACTAATTGATTTGAATCAATTCAAACATGGATTTGAATTGATTTCCTTTTTATCTTCCCATCTTTGACTTAGTCCAATTTTTGTAGCCATATTCTCCATCTTTGACTAAGTCCACTTGGCTAATGCATGGCACATTCTCCATCAATTTTGGCTAGTTTCTCTTTGAGTATTCGCAAGAGTGCCATTCCTGAAAATACTTAGCACACACATTAAATAGTTCACACATGTTTGTTATCATCAAACACGAATTCATCAATCGTTGTATCCAAGTACACGTTGTATCCAACAATCTCCCCCTTTTGATGATGACAAACCAATATAAGATTTGAGCAATAACGATTCAAATGATTTCATCGTGACATGTATGTGAAGTGTGAAGATGGAGGATATATGCAATATGCAACAAGTATGCCAATGATGTTCAAGCATTCAAACATGTATGCATGCTCCTCCTTGAACCAATATTCATGTATTCAATAAGCACATTTACATTATTTATTAATGCTCCCCCTTAAACCAATATTCATATATGCAACATACATGCAAAGCAATATTCATATATGCAACATACAAGCATTAATGCACACACCAAATCATTCAAATCTTTCTCCATATTATCTCCCCCTTTTGTTATCATCAAAAGTGTATAAACGAAGTCTAATTCATGTCACATTCAAAAATAGAATATTATAAATTACAACTAGCACTTGCATAACATTTTTCTTAAAATAAGCACTACAAACTCAATGATTAAATAATTGAGGCATAAAGGGAGATACTCGTAAGAAATACAACCAAAACCAATCATATTTTCAATTAAACATTAAATTATCTAGGATTGATTTTCTCCATCTCATTCAAAATGAGTTCAAGGTACCATACACCAAAAACATAGCCTATAATGACTCTTAGATGTGGGGGGTGACACTGCTTGACGAGTATACCACCAACGCTAAATATTACCCATAAAGCATATGTTGGATACTCATGAGTGTATACTTGCCATGAATTGTATCCATTTTACATACGGATCAATATTCATGTATTTTTTTTTTCATATTCAATTCTTTTGAGCTCAATTTTTATCCAACGCAAGAACACATCATATCCCTTAGATATTCAGTTATTATTCATCCTACATTCACTTTCCAATATTTCATAAAAGAATCTCCAATTGTGGAACAATATTTAATACAAGTGGAAATGAAATTGTAGGTGTAGAAATCATGCTATTTAATTCATTAAACATGTCATGGCTATTTAGAGATACTAACATGCGCATGTAGCTATAACAATAATACAATGATTTCTATAAGGATATGAGTTACATACATTAATACGACTTGAATTATACAAATGAAAAGATATACATTGAGCACATTTCTTTTGCTTCTAATCTTTTTCATATTTTTTATTTTTCTTTTATAAAGAACTAAGCTAGCAAGCAAACAAGCTAGCACACAAATAAAAAACAGTCAAGCACACAAAAAATGCTATAAATGTATGCATTAAGTGCAAGGTAGAAAAAGTATACCTTCGTGTCGTCGTTTGGCTAAGTAACTGAATAATGAAATGTTCAATCCAAAGTTCATCGCCAAATCTCCATCTTACCTACACGATAGATGTTATGTGTGACCTTGGAATCCAACTAGGTCCACTCATATTATTCATCAGAGATTTAGGAACCCATATTTGCTTGAATTTCATATTCGTGTTCCTAAACTTACAGCAATAAGATGTATGACCAACACTAGCATAAGTAAAGCACTTTGCATACATATTTTTGACTTTCAATGGCTCATTGTGAATTTTCTTATAAATAGGCGTTTTAGCATGTTACATATCAAAGCCAAGACCACGTCTATTATTACCATAAAGTTGATATTCTAGAATAGCATCCAATGATTGTTTTCTCATAGAAAATTTCTTTAATGACAATTCTAGACTAGTGATTTTGGATTTCAATAAAGCTAATTCATTCATAATCAAAGTACATTTACTTATAAAAGCTCTCGTGTTTTCATCTTCCTTCTTTGCAAAGACAATCATTTTTTCTTAAGCTCAGTATTTAGCATGCTAATCTTTTCAACAAGCAATTTATTTTCAATTTCAAGTTTAATCACATTTTGCTTATACATGCTAATATTATTCAACAAAGTAGGACAAGAAAGGCATTCAGATTTTTCATGCAACCTAGAATTCACTTTTTCCAACAAAGCAATGGTAGAATCACATGCAACAATTTTTCCCTTTGGTTCCTTAATTTCTAATGACATGTTGTAAGTGTCTTGTTGCATTTCATCGTTGGAGTTTCTACACTCTTCTAATGTGGATTCTAGGTTGTCAATTTCATCCTGCATTCCCTTACAAATATTCACAAGTTCAATTTTAGTGCAAGATTTTACCTCATTGTGTTTTGCCATTAAGCAGAGGGAGGTGTGCGTCGTTTCCTCCTCAGTTTCGCTATCCATATCCCATGTTGTCGCTAACGATTTTCCTTTCTTTTCAGTGACGTCATTCTTTTCTTGTGGACAGTCCTTTATAATGTGTCCTCTTTTCCTACAATAAAAACAAAGCATACTCTCAGTAGTTTTCTTACAAATATTCTTAGGCACATAAACATCATTTTTATTTAAAGGAGCTTTTCTTCCCTTTTGCTTCTTTCATTGCTGCCGAGGGATTGCTCGCTTCCATATGTAGTTTCCAAAGTCCTCCATATATCATGCGTAGAAGAGGAATGTGAGATATGATAAAATATTTTTCTATTCAAACCACACAATAAGATATTCATTGCTTTAGCTATACCACACACATTTCTATCATTTAAATTCAAATTACTTTCAGGCATAGAATATTCGTTATCAATAATGTACCAAGTGTCAACATCAACGGATAGTAAATAAGTTTTCATCCTATCCTTCCAGTATATATAATCATGGTCACTGAATAGAGGGGGGGACGATCAATAGGCATGCCATGAGGAAAAACTAACATTGGGGTTTTCATGATAACTAGACTAGATCCTCTAACCTGCTCTGATACCACTTGTTGGATCTGGATCTAAGCCTAGAGGGGGTGGGGGTGGTGTGAATATGCTAATAAAAATTCTCGTGCAACCCAGGAGAAACCATATGCAGTTATAGCAGATTCAGAGTAAACAACAAGCAATCACAGTTGCACATCCGATTTACCCTGGTTCGGTCTTCACCACGACTTACGTCCAGCCTCCAAACAGATACTAAATTAATAATGTAACATGTACAACCTTAATAGCTATAGAACTCATGTCTCTACACTCACCAGGCTCTCAGTACCCCACTCATCCTGTTCAAAAAAATTAATTCTACTATAAGCTTTCTATTGGCTAATCTCAACTAGCCAAGTCCCTCTTGTCTAGCACCCAATAGACAAGACCCCAAAATATGTATCAATGGTAAAGTTTCCCCTACAGAGATCTATTCAACTATACAAATAATAATAAAGAGTTTAGAGAATCTCAGTTTGTGTAGCGGTATTCGTCGCTGTCAATCAGCTCAGATCAGATCGTATCTGACAGGATGTCGTTGCCAACATCACGTCCTCGCCTCTGGAACTTGCGGCCTTGATGTCTTGGGATCTCAAAAGTTGTGGCCTAGGTACTCCTTCCCTTGTATGTTGCACAATGATTTATGGTGACTATCTTGGATGGTTACGCAAGTGTTGAAGACTCTCCCTTTGGTTGAGGCCTTGGCAATGGATGGATACTCGATCAATGAACCCTCTATTGCCCTTATCAACTTGCAGCAAAGGTGTAGGTGCTTGCAAAACTCGCGGCCTATGGAGATCTTGGTCTTGATACAATGAAAGAACTTTTGGCAAGGAGATAGGAGCTTCGTTGTGCAAGGAGGAGGGAGAAGTCATGCAAGGGAGAAGGTGAAGCAAAGGAGCTCTTGGATTTTTCTTCCACAATGAGAGGAGATATATAATTCGACAATGGTGCTCTTGGCAATGGGGATGGTGAAGCTTTGGCCTTGGAAGTTGCTTGATGCAATGGAGGAAGAAGCTTTGGCAATGAGATGATGGAGCTTAGTTGCGCAATATGGGTTTTTCCTTGCTAACTTGTGGCATTGGCTCTTCCTCTAAATATGGTTGAAATTTTCCCTTGTTATGGTTTCCCTCCCTCTATCTCCCCTAATCTCTCTCTTTGAATATGTGTTTATATATGAAAGGATGGGATATGATAGGATCAATTAGAATCCCATATGTGATGGAGATTGGAAGGAACTATAAATTTATTACGATTTGAATGAATTTCTTTGGATATGGAGTTTGAATATGAATAGATATGGAATTGAATTTGAGTAGCTATAGGATTTGAATTGGATCTCACTTAATCATATTTGATTTGCATGTGATTCTTCATATCTCTCCATCTTTGACCAAGTCTCCAATTTGCATGGCATTAGGATTTGAATGTTACACTAATTGATTTGAATCAATTCAAACATAGATTTGAATTGATTTTCTCCTTATCTTCCCATCTTTGACTTAGTCCAATTTTTGTAGCCATATTCTTCATCTTTGACTAAGTCAACTTGGCTAATGCATGACACATTCTCCGTCACTTTTGGAGAATCTCTCTGAGTATTCGCAGGAGTGCCATTCCTGAAAACACTTACCACACACTTTAAATTGTTCACACACGTTTGTTATCATTAAACATGAAGTCATCAATCGTTGTATCCAACTACATGTTTTATCCAACAGGAATGACTTAAACCCACTAAAGGGAATTGATCCTAGCCCTTCACACTCATGATCCGAAGGCTATTATTCATCACTTCCTTTCAACTCAATATTTCAAAACCCATCAACCCAAGTCCTAGGTAGCTGACTACCCTCATTGAGTTCATCCCCTTGAAATTTTTGTGGTGCTTGCTCTCTCTTCCTAGGAGCTCTCATTCTATCATCTCCCTTCTAGGAAAACTTCAATATCAATGTATAATCTTTATTCACTCTCGTGAATTCTTCATTTTATTTCTTTGAAATCTTTATATCATCTTCAAATATTTCAGTTTTACTATCAATATGCCTATTAAAAAAGTAGTTGCTGGAAAGAGGAGGAAGATCAATGAATCTTCTCTAAGTGAGAGAAATCATTGAACCCTATCTCTTCAAGTCTACTAACCATGATAAGTTTCTTAGCATAACCAAAAGACATATTCTCCATGAGAGATTTGTTAAAATTGAGGATGTAGAGAACTTTGGAATTGATAGTATCCTGGAAGTCCAAAATTTGCCAAATCTGTTTTCCTCGAATGACATGTATTACTGCTATCCAAGACTTGTTCATTTATTCTATGCAAACATGGACCCCGATCTTGCTAAATCTCGTTTCATTACTAAAGTTCTTGACACCAAACTTGCAATCACTGTCAAATCCTTAGGTCAAGCTTTAGGGATTCCCTTTACAGGGAAGATATTAGATGAGATCAAAATGATCGATGGAAATGTATTGGATAAAATGTACTTGCCTGGAAAAATTTTCCTCACTAAATTAACTATTCGCGATCTTCGCTATCCTGGCAGAATTTTGGCAAATATTTTATCATACAATATTACCCAAAAGTCTGCTAGTCACTTTGTTTTGTCTGAAAAGCAAGCTAAGTGTATTTACGCTATGCTTGGTAATATCAAAGTTAATTGGGCCAAAATTATCATGGACTTAATTCTTCGATCTGCTGCTGCTTCTAGACTTTCATCTCCTTTGGCTCACGGGCACTTCTTACCCATTCTCTTTAATGCGTATGACATTCCATTGGATAATGAGTCTGAGGTTCTAGAACCTGCCCTTGTGTTTGATGCTCTCGCACTTGGCCGAATGGGTCTCACCGAGACCTCGATCAAAACATTCCAGAAGAAAAGCTAGTTGGTGAAGCTAGCTCCACCTCGGAGAAAAGGAAAGGTAAGAAACATGTGGTTGATTCAGATGAAGAAGAGGAAGAAAGTGAAGGAGAAGAAAAAGCGCCACCGGAGGAAGTGCCTGATTACATCATTGAGCTTCAATGCATGCTTTTAAAGAAAACTGAGAATCTGAAGATTTCTCAAGATAGAGGCTTTGAAGAGCTCAACCAAAAGGTAGCAAACTTGTAACGACTGGTTTTTGTGTAATTGGATTATCTATATTAAAAATATATGCTTGGTGGATCTTCTCCTTGGATGTGATTTTTCCGTCTCTGTGGCTTTCGTTTTCATTCGTTCATTGTGATTTTCTAGCTTCTTCCTTCGATCGTCGATTTCAGAGTAAGTCATTCGTGACGAGCTTCAAATCGCTTATATCTTAGAGTTAGAGTGATCTTAGAAGCCATAGGAATCTTCCTGAAGCTCCGCAATTCGAATCGGTACTTTTGGTGCATCTTAGTTGGTTCGAGAAGGCGGACCAACCGACTAGAATCCATTCTAGTCGGTCGGTAACTCTACTCAAACCGACTAGTTCCTTGGATTAATTTTACTTAAGTTACTGTTTCTGTTTAGTCGGTCTAAGTTCATCTTTCGACCGACTAATTGTTAAACTAGTCGGTTAAGTTTTGTACTCAGACCGACTAATTCTTAGTTCTTCTGTACAGTCGAGTACTGTTCATTCTTAGTCGATCTAAGAACATTCGTCGACCGACTAGATGAGAAACTAGTCGGTCAGTAGTTGTTCTTTGACCGACTAAATCTGAATCCTATTTTTCGTCAGGAGTTACTGTTTCCACTTAGTCGGTCTGCGTTGGTCAACCGACCGACTAGTTTCCAAACTAGTCGGTCAGTGGTTGCTCTTTGACCGACTAATCAGTGTCGAAACCCTAATTTCTGGGCAGCCACCAGGTCATTTTCTATAAATACCCCACTTCATTTCTTTTCTTTCTTTCTCTTCTCCTGGCCTCTTTCCTTCCCCCATTGACCTCTGATCTTCCCCAACCTTCCTCTAGCTCTTCCCCTCATCAAGAGCCCATCCCCCTCGCCATTTAGGCTGGCCACCTCCTCTAGATCGCCGGAAAACCCCCAAAATCCCCAAAACCCCATTTCTCCATATTTTCTCCCCATTCCAGATCTGAACCCTAAGTTTCCCCGGATCGTTTCTTCCGTTGCCGTGCTTGCTCGGCATCGATCTTCCGCTTCTATACGGTAGGGTTCGATCCTTTGGTTTTCTCATAACTCTCCTTGTGATTTTATTGAAACCCTAATAATAAACTAGGTTGGATGTTGTTCTAATGTTGTTTTGTCGTGGCAGCGATTTCATCTCCGTAGATAACATTTCGTGGCGTGCCTCGTTGATCATCTTCCTTGGCGTGAGGCAAGTGAAACTTGCCACTTAGGGTTTAGGCCATGTTTTAGGCCATTTGCTTGTTGTAGCGTAAAAGAGACTAGACGGTGAAATGATAGCCGCCTAGACGTCTATTTGATCTAGTTTGACAACGAAACTAGATCCGTCACCTCAATTGATCTAGCTTGACAACAAAGCTAGATCCAACCCTTTTTAGCTTGTTGTTCATGCATATTAAACTGCCATGTTTAATTCCTTATTTGTACGCCTTACTACATGCCATGTCATCCATGTTGAATGTCGCATTCGTAGCACACGCTACAATACTTGTGTTTCCTGGCTCGTGTTCCAGAAGCGGGCCATGTGTTGGTTGATAGCCAATGCCCGATCTACTTGTTTCCGGCTAGGTGCACCCTACGCCAAATACTTATGAATCGTGAACTAGAATGCGAGCTCCTGTGTGGGGCAACCCTGGCTCATTTACTGAGCTCGTGTGCAGGGACCCTGGCTCGTCCACATGTGGGTATTGGGGTAAGAGTTAAGCGGCCAATCAACTGGGAGTCTGCCCGATCAGCAACTGCAGTGGTAAGACGTAAACTCTGGGTTCTGGGGTAGTGTTAAGCGGCCACTCAGTGTGAACGTCAAACAGTTCAACTGTAAGGCGTAAACATCTACAAACAACTTGAAGCGTGACTTGTGTTAAGCGTCCACTCAGTGTGAACGTCAAACAGTTCAACTGTAAGGCGTAAACATCTACAATAACTTGAAAACGTGACTATTGAAAGGATTGAGAATGTTAGTAGCTTGGCTACTCCTGTCATGCCATGATAATTGTTCCCTTGCACTTATTGTTACACCACGTCTTACTTGTGCACTCATACTAAAACTGCCATGTCATGCATGCTTTTAGAACTGCTAGTTTGCTTTCCTTTCAGTTTTCTTGCCCAAGTCTTTTTAGACTTGCTGACATGTGCCCCTTTCTCTTTGGGTGTCGCATGTTAGTTGCCGAGCCTGAGTTTGTTGTTGAGGGCGACGAGTTCGAGGAGTGCGTGCCCGATTCTGTTGGTTGAAGAGGAGCTTGAGAATACCGGTGATCTTTCTTAGGATCTTACAGTTTCCTTTTGTTTTAGGATTCCTGTTAGTTGTCGGTGCGTGGCACCTTTGTTTGTACTTTGTACTTTTGTTGGCCATGTTTGGGCCCTTAGATTCTTTTCTCTTTAAGCCTGGTGGCTTTTTCTGTGATGTTGGAATTTAATATGATGGATGTTCTGAGATTGTCTTTTGTCTCATTTCCTTTATTATTATCTTTGTTTCGTATCGCGTTGCAAGGACCCGCAAATTTATTGTTGATTGACGCTTATCAGGCTTGGAGCTTGCAGCTTCAAGTCTGAGCGGACCTTCTCACGCTTCGCCTCCACATTTTTGGGAAGCGGGGCGTGACAGGTTTTATTGGTGGCCCATGCAGGTCCGTCTTGCAATTGCGAATTATCGGAATAACGATAATAACTATGGAATGTCCATTAAATAAATTTCAACATCCGAGTCTATAGCCTTGAGTCTAGTAGTTTTCCTATGTCACTAGGTGGTAGGAAGACTTAGTTAGACGTCCGTGCTTGCTAGTTAGAGGCCCCTGATTGTTAGTTAGACCCCCCTGCTAGGAGTTGATTTAGTCTTCGTAGGAGTTACCTTAGTGGTTCCTGTCTAGCTTTGGCTAGGATAGACTTCTAGACTTCCTTGTCGTTCGCTTGGGTTCGTCGATTTCGGACCAAGCTGAACTCATTTCATCGCTGTCTAGCCCTTAGAGAGTCTTAGCGCTTAGTTCCATAATCTTTAGTTGGTTGACCGTAGGAGTTTCCCATAGATTTTCCTAAGTCACCTCCTAGGCATGTTTACGCTTGGATCATTCGACCAAATCCCTTGCCTCGATTCCCATGACCACCACGTTTCGATAATCGTTGATCCTTCGAATGTCCCCATTCGCAAGGCTTAATTTCTTTTAAAGTTAATTTTTCGATTACCCTTAAAGTTTTCGCTAAGTTTAAATTTTGTTTTAAGCCCGCTACGTATATACTTAAATTTCTCACTTTTCGATTGAGTCAAAATTCCTTGTAGATTTCGGAGTCTAATGGTTGTAATTATAATTGCTATCTCGTGACCATTTTCTAATCTATATTTTCGCATTTCAGTTTAAGGACTCTGTTACTATTTTGAAAAATTCGACATACCATTTTTCTAACTATGAGATCCATTTTAAATCGCGTAGCATACATACTTTAAAATCTCTTCCAAGATAAATAGAACTTCAATTATTTTCATATATCAGTACTATGTTCATTGTGCTCGTACTTTAAGATCTTGTATAAATCAGTTGTTTGGCAAATCCGGGTCCCTCTAAAAAAGTATTTTAAATGTTATTTAATTGGAATCTTCTCTTCAGTTTTAAAACTTGGAAGCATTTAGCATGGGCCTAAAATTTCACACTATGGTTGATCGGATTTCATTCTTTGAATTTCGAAATTTTGCCGGAATATTATATTAAGCTACTGCCGTATAATGTTTACGAACCTCTCCGTTGCAAATCTTGAATTTTCCGAAAGTATCTTTCCGACTTCCTTTTCCTAAGTTTAAATTTGTTCGGAACTTTAAAATGTGTATACTTATACCTCATGTTCTTTCATTGACTTAAATTTATTTTTGAATTTCGAAAGTTTTGACGAGATTTGATTACTATTTTATAATGTTTTTCCAGCCTTTACTTTCATACCTATTTAAATATCTCGTCCCTTTCCATATATCAATTTAATTCCTAGCGTGTTTCTAATTTTTCCTAAATTCGATTTATAAAGTTTTTCCTTTCTTATTTATGCCGTTCAAATGATTCGTCACGCTCCCTTAATATACCTTCCAAGTCACACATGATTTTAGCTTTCAACAAACCAAGGATATGTTGAAAATTTTCTCTATTACAATTTTGGGAAAATTACGTCTTCATAACTTTTCATGATCTAGACCCTCCGTAATCTGGTTTTAAGTCTTGTTTACAAATTTTGATAATTTCGTTACTAAAGGAATTATTATCTTTCCGTTCTCCAAACATACTTTAGAATAAATTCTAACTAAATAGAATTTCAAATATTTTCATATCCATGCTAGGCTCGTTAGCCCGTATGTTAAGAGCTTTGTGTAAAACGATTTCTTTTGGCAAATCCTGGTTACACTAAAAGGTAGTTTCAATGTTGATTATTTAAGCTTTTCCTGGCTTAAGGACTTTGAAAGTATTTAGCGCGAGTTTAAAATTCTTTCGTTAATTTAATTTCATTTCAAAACTTTTGCCAACATTATTAAATCACCGCCGTATAATATTTTCTAAAACTACGTCCTTGATGTTCGTATGAACGCTTTATTTCCTTTCATAATGATTTCCGTTAAGCCGATAAATCATTTCCTCTGACTATGTATTTTTCAACTCAAACTTATTTCGAACAACTTATCTTATCGATCTTCAAATATCGTTTATACGAAGGAGAACTCCAACTTTTCAAATATGATCGTTTTATACTTTTAGTGTTTTTGACTTTCGCCATTCACGTTCTATTTCCGAAAACTTATGAGAGTAATATTTACATCTTTCTTCCCCGCCTAAACATCCACAATTATATATCAGTTCCACTTGATATATTTACCTCCTTGTCCTCGCCCTACCTGAACCCATTTTTACGATCTTGTTTCGTTACGCCATCTGATCTTGGTTTCCTTCCTTCTGCTTAGTTATCCCACTAGTGTTTACCGTTGTTTACATCGCGCTGGTTTAGTAGTGGGTCCTTAGAATTTTGGTGATGTTGTCGTAGTGCATGTACCTAAGTTGAGTATGTAAGCTTGAATGAGTGTACCCCCTATAGCATGATAATGTTTGCCTATTGTGTGATATATACATACTTAGAGTTATTCATGATGTTATGAAATTGTAAGTGTGTTAATACTTATAGATATGTACGTGGATAGCTATACCACTCTAGGGGCGTCTATGTATATAAAATTCTGTATTGGAATGTCTAATAGAGTGTATGTAGTTGGAGATACTTATGATGGTTGAAATAATATGATTGGTGAAACTATATGTATGCTGGGTGTGATAATAATAGGTGTACGTATAGTTAAGGTGGGTGGGCCTATTATGTGACCTATGTGTTGTACGCGTGAGTGTGTGCTCGTACGTAGTTACGTATTGAGCGTGTATGCCATGAGGTGTACACGGCTATTGCATATCTTAACTATGTATGATATAGACGCGTTGGTATACTAATTATGGGTAATAGGATATGGTGTGAATATATGTATTACATGTGTGTGACTATACGGTGAATGCATGTATTAGGGAAGTGTTATAACTATACGTGCGCTGATGTCTGTATTACTATTATGGTATATAAAGTGATTGAACTATGTGAGTGTTACCTGACTAAATATTAATTGTGATTGACATGTGGGTTGTATATGGTTGTATATGGTTGTATTGGTGGATGTATATACTTGGGAATGGTATTGGTATAGGTGTGAATACCGTGTTACATGTATAAAGTATCATGATATGTGTTTTGGGTCTCACTCAAGTTGAGTGGGTATACTCTAAGTATATTGTTGTGTATGTCTGTAGTTGCATATATAGTGATGTTTGATATATATAGTGATAGGAGTGTTTGTGCCTGGTTGTGTTACGCACATGATTGTGGGTCTCTATACCAAGTATATAGCTATAGGTGTTGGTCTTGTGGTATAGATATTTACTAAGGACTTGCCCGTGTGAACATATGTGTGCTAGCTAAACTAGGTGTGTAGATGTGCTGACATATGTGTTACTATGTGTGATTGGTATATGTGAATGATTGATATATATATATATATATATATATATATATATATATATATATATATATATATATATATATGCCTGAGTATATAATGAATGGAATGATTGAGTGTATAATGTGTTTCTATGCCTGAGTATATAATGTATGATTGGTATACATGGATGAAATGTTAGCGTGTATGGGTGTGCACCATGCACGGGTAAGCGTGTGCCTAGTTATAAGTTTGGGTGACTATGATGTGTTTGGCGTGTCGTGAGTATAGTTATAGGGCCGTATGTGATGTGAAGATATGGTGGAATATTTACATGTGTTTGAATGGCTATATTTGTGAAATTATAGTAATGGTGAATGTGTATTAGATATAGTAAGACTTGTTTGAATAATGGCGTGGTGCGACTACATGTGTCGATGTGTTTGGTATTGGATGTATACTAGGAAATATTAGGGAGTAATATACCCATGGTTGCTTGTTGCATAGGTAGCTATCTACACGTAGAGCGATGGTTGTATTTGCTAAGTGTGAGACAAATCTTTTGTGAAAATCTGAACTATTGTTTGTGCTAGGTAAGTAGTAGCTATATAATGGAGGTATATAAATGATTGAAATACATGTATGAGTACGAATGTCTGTGATATGTATAAGAGCATAACATGCATGAATGAATACGTGTTAGTAGTGATAATGTTTGACTATCTAGTGCGTATATAAATAAGCACGTGCTATGACTACCTTTGGTTTGAAGTATGACGTGAAATGATTTGGGGTACTTAATAGATCGACTAGATATGTTAGGAAGTCCGAGGACGGACTTTATTCTAAGGTGGGTAGGATGTAACGACTGGTTTTCGTGTAATTGGATTATCTATATTAAAAATATATGCTTGGTGGATCTTCTCCTTGGATGTGATTTTTCCGTCTCCGTGGCTTTCGTTTTCATTCGTTCGTTGTGATTTTCTAGCTTCTTCCTTCGATCGTCGATTTCGGAGTAAGTCATTCGTGACGAGCTTCAAATCGCTCATATCTTAGAGTTAGAGTGATCTTAGAAGCCATAGGAATCTTCCCGAAGATCCGCGATTCGAATCGGCACTTTTGGTGCATCTTAGTTGGTTCGAGAAGGCGGACCAACCGACTAGAATCCATTCTAGTCGGTCGGTAACTCTACTCAAACCGACTAGTTCCTTGGATTAATTTTACTTAAGTTATTGTTTCTGTTTAGTCGGTCTAAGTTCATCTTTCGACCGACTAATTGTTAAACTAGTCGGTTAAGTTTTGTACTCAGACCGACTAATTCTTAGTTCTTCTGTACAGTCGAGTACTGTTCATTCTTAGTAGGTCTAAGAACATTCGTCGACCGACTAGATGAGAAACTAGTCGGTCAATAGTTGTTCTTTGACCGACTAAATCTGAATCCTATTTTTCGTCAGGAGTTACGGTTTCCACTTAGTCGGTCTGCGTTGGTCAACCGATCGACTAGTTCCCAAACTAGTCGGTCAGTGGTTGCTCTTTGACCGACTAATCAGTGTCGAAACCCTAATTTCTGGGCAGCCGCCAGGTTATTTTCTATAAATACCCCACTTCGTTTCGTTTCTTTCTTTCTCTTCTCCTGGCCTCTTTCCTTCCCCCATTGACCTCTGATCTTCCCCAACCTTCCTCTAGCTCTTCCCCTCATCAAGAGCCCATCCCCCTCGCCATTTAGGCCGGCCACCTCCTCTAGATCGCCGAAAAACCCCAAAATCCCCAAAACCCCATTTCTCCAGATTTTCTCCCCATTCCAGATCTGAACCCTAGGTTTTCTCGGATCGTTTCTTCCGTTGTCGTGCTTGCTTGGCATCGATCTTCCGCTTCTATACGGTAGGGTTCGTTCCTTTGGTTTTCTCATAACTCTACTTGTGATTTTATTGAAACCCTAATAATAAACTAGGTTGGATGTTGTTCTAATGTTGTTTTGCCGTGGCAGCGATTTCATCTCCGTAGATAACATTTCGTGATGTGCCTCGTTGATCATCTTCCTTGGCGTGAGGCAAGTGAAACTTTCCACTTAGGGTTTAGGCCATGTTTTAGGCCATTTGCTTGTTGTAGCGTAAAAGAGACTAGACAGTGAAATGATAGCCGCCTAGACGTCTATTTGATCTAGTTTGACAACGAAACTAGATCCGTCACCTCAATTGATCTAGCTTGACAACGAAGCTAGATCCTGTTGGATATGGAAGACGTTTGTACACCCTTGTGGGGTATGTACGAGGGAATACGGACCTCGAACGTCGCGTACACGAAGTCGTGTACAAAGGGAATCTGTTCCCTTGCGGAGAGGATCTCTGGATGAGTAGGAAAGTCGCATTATATATGCATAAGTGCATGCGACATATGGCTAATAAAGGGGGAATATCTTAAGCTTATGTTGTACCATGCATATGGTACAACTTAAGCTTATAATGTGCCATGTATCATGGTACACCTTAATTAAGTTGTTCCAAAGGAACAACTTACCCTAAAATAACTACCTTGGGGGCTATAAATAAGACCCAAGGGTAAGCCATTTCTTACACCATTTGCATGAAATTCATGCATGCATCTTCATCCTAGCGAAGCTCTGCAGAAATCCTTTCTCTCCCTCTTATCCAAGTTCTTAATCTAAAGTAGAGATTTAGATTGTGGATTAGTAGCCTTACTCCGTTCGTGAGAAGACTCGATCCGTCGTGGCGAATCCGAAGGCGAAGTTCGTAGACTACCGTGCCGCATACGCAAGCGTAAGTCTAAACTTCATGTTATCGATCCTAACTCTGTTTTGGACAGGATCCTACATTGGTATCAGAGCCATACGGGTTCGCCCCGGAGAAACTATGAACGAGTCGTTGTCTTTTTCACGGATGGGTATCCTACCATTACGGATATGGTAGGAACGCTTCGTGACGGAGAGAACGCAGCGGTTGTTCTTTTCACGTTAGGGTCTTCTGTCATTACGGATATGGCAGGGACTCTCCGTGACGGGAAGAACCGACCGTTCATATCGTCAAACTCGCTCTCTTCATGGATGCTGAGTCTCCATTCATAGGGAATGGGCGCTCTCTTCATGTGGAGCGCGTAGTTTACGAATTTTTGAAGTGGGTTCATTTTTTTGGCACACGGCCATTGGAGGACAACTACTTCCTCGACGAACGGGTGCTTCACCGGAGAAGAAGATGGTGGTTATTCCCATCGGGGAAGATGAATTTTTTTTGTGCATGTGCACCATGACCAAATGGGTTATGAAGGCCATGCACCCCCCCTCCCCATGCGGAGGGGGTTGGCTATGGCCAATAACCACCGCGGCAACCCCCTCCGGCGGGGGTGTGCGGCCTCCCATGAAAGGGGAAACCGGCCATGGCCAAAGGGACATGACCGGTCAAGGCAAAAAAGAAATGCCATGGCCGGGCCATGGCCGGCCGGCCTTGGCCGGCCATGGCCATGGCCGGCCGGCTCTGGCCGGCCACGGCCAGGGGCAGAAGGCCCTGGCCGCGGCCAGGCCAGGGCCTGGCCTCCCTGGCCGAGGCCAGGGCAGGGGCCCTGGCCCCGGCCAGGGCCTGGCCGAGGCCAGCGCAGGAGCCCTGGCCCCGGCCAGGGCCCTGCCGCCCTGGCAGAGGCCAGGGCAGCGCCCTGGCCTCAGGCCAGGGCCCGGCCGCCCTGGCCTCTGCCAGGGTAGAGGCCCTGGCCCCGGCCAGGGCCTGGCTGCCCTGGCAGAGGCCAGGGCAGCGCCCTGGCCTCAGGCCAGGGCCGCCCTGGCCGCCCTGGCCGAGGCCAGGGCAGAGGCCCTGGCCTCGGCCAGGGCCTGGCCGCCCTGGCAGAGGCCAGGGCAGCGCCCTGGCCTCAGGCCAGGGCCTGGCCGCCCTGGCCGAGGCCAGGGCAGGGGCCCTGGCCCCGGCCAGGGGCCTCTGGCCGAGGCCAGGCCAGGCAGAAGGCCTGGCCGGCCTCTGGCCCAGGCAGAGGCCAGGCAGAGGCCTGGCCGGCCTCTGGCCTAGGCCAGGCCAGTGGCCAGGCCGGCCCTGGCAGTGGCCAGGGCTGCCGCAGGCCGTCCTTGGCCGGTTGTCGGACTGATCGGCACTGGCCGGGGGAAGTTTCAGACCAATTCGGCAAAGGCCTTGGTCGAACTAGCCCATACGGGGCCAAACGACAGTCGTCTGCATCAAATTTCTCTCATACGGGGGGAAACGCCTGGATCCATACGGGAGCCGGCGACGATAATTTGCAGAAAAATCCCCAAAAAGGGGGATCCGACTTAGGCACGGCTACGGCTCATTCCCGACAAATGGTCAGGAAGTGCCGAATATTTCACTAGTATCATAAGGGTACTAAGTTGAAATATATTTTATTTGAAAAATACGTTTTCATACGTTTTGAAAAATAAGTTTTCAAAAACGCTTTTCCGCTGCAAAGTACTATAAGAGTACTAACATTTGATAAAGTGAGGGAGAAATATTGAAAGTTACTCTAGATGGTGATCGAAAACGTAGTGACCTTTCCGACTCTAGAGTAACATCTTCAATATTTTTCGAAAGTAACTTATCAAATTTTGAATATCATTCCAAGTGGGAGTTGATTTTAGAACTATCCATATGGGATATTCTATTATCATTTCAAGTGGGAATTATATTTGAAAAATACGTTTTCAAACTCGTTTTTCTGCTGCTAGTACTATAATAGTACTATTGTTTGATAAGTGATGGGGGAATATTGAAGGTTGTTCTAGATGGTGATTGGAATCAAAGAGACCTTTTCGATTCTAGAACAACATCTTCAATATTTTTCGAAAGTAACTTATCAAATATAATATAATTTCAAGTGGGAGTTATATTTTAAGAATTTTATGCAATATGTTTTTGATCGAACCTTCGGTTTTTATGTCTTTTGCAGCATTTTAAAAGTAAAATGTCTTCCGCTTCAAAGAATATCGTCGCTGAGTTAAACAAAGGTGAAAAACTCAACGGCGATAATTACAAACTTTGGTCCATCAAGATACAATACGTTCTAGAGGAGCAAGAAGTGCTCGAAACTCTAAAGAACGTTATGATTGAACCTGAGTTGGGCACTACGGCCCAACACCGACGAGACAAGGAAGCTTTTGATGCTTGGTCTCGGAAGAACAAGATAGCGCGCATTACGTTATTAAGCAGTATGGCTGATGACATAATGCGCATCTTCCGAGAACATGACCTAGCCATGGACATATGGTCCAAGCTAGAGGAGAAGTTCGGTGGCACATCGGTGTCCAAACTTCGCGCCTTAACTATAAAGTTTGATACATATAAGAAACGTCCAGATCATTCCATGGGGAAACATCTGCGACATATGGCGAACCTTATATCAGAGTTAAAGGACGCAGGTCATGTGCTCACAGATGAGCAACAAATCCAAGCAGTCATACGTTCCCTACCAAATGGGTGGGACCAAATGAAGATGCATCTCACTCACAATGAGAGCATCAAGACCTTCAGCGATGTTTCCAAGCACCTCGAATTAGAGGAAGAGCGGCTTGCGGCTGCCAAGCCAAGTGCAGAAGTGCACATGGTTGCTAGTTCCTCACACGGGGGAAAGAAAAGGAAAAATCGTTCGAAGTTCACTAATGAACGTAATAAGCAACCTGAGTCTACCAAGAAACCCAAACATAAGGGTGGGCACAAGAAATGGCACAAGAAGAAAGACTTGAAGAGGATCAAGTGCTTCAAGTGCAACAAGCTCGGTCACTATGCTCGTTCGTGTACGAGTGGAGGCGACGAGGTAACTTGTAAATATACTAGTTACATATGTGTTTCTAGTTCAATATTTCTTGTGGAATCTAATCCATTTTGGATAATTGATTCAGGTGCCACCGACCACATAGCAAGGGACAGACGGTCCTTCGTGGAGTATCACCGGATACCCCAAGGAACGAAGTGGATCTATGTAGGAAACAACACACGTGTTGAAGTGAAAGGCGTTGGGACTTGCAAGCTAGTCTTGGACAACGGCCGCACTCTCCTACTTCATGATGTCCTCTTCGCTCCAGATATTCGAAGGAATATAATTTCTGTGGTTGTATTAATGGGTCTTGGCTATAACTGGTTTTTTCATGATTGTAATGTGGACTTAAGTTGTAATAATACTCTTATTGGTACTGGGTTTGTATTTAAAGGATTTATTGTAATGAGTACAATGTATGATTCCTCATGTAATGAAAATTTCCTTATTGCAAATTCTAAGACTTATGAGTCTGATGTGAATTGTTGGCACGCAAGGCTTGGTCATATTGGACCAACGCGTATGGATAGACTCGCCAAACGTGGTCTTCTATCCAATGTTTCAAAGGTTGAAATGTCAACCTGCGAACATTGCCTTGTGGGGAAATCTTGTCGCAAGCCGTTTGGAACCGGCACAAGGGCCGAGGTTCCATTACAGCTTATCCATTCGGACATATGTGGTCCGATGAATGTCAAGACAAGACGCGGAAAGTCCTATTTCATCACTTTTATTGATGATTTTACCCGATTCGGACATATCTATTTGATATCCCACAAAAGTGAAGCTTTGGCTTGCTTTAAAAACTATATGAGTTTAGTGGAGAATCAATTAGATCGCAAGATTAAGGTCTTGCAAACCGATAGGGGCGTTGAATATCAATCAATAAGTTTTAAGGAACTCTGTGATGAAAAAGGCATAGTACATCAGGTAACTATGCCTTATACTCCTCAACAAAACGGTGTTGCAGAAAGGAGAAATAGGACTTTAATGGAAATGGTCCGTTCAATGATGGCGCAAGCTAACTTGCCAATCACCTTTTGGGGAGATGCATTATTGACGGCCACTTTCATTTTAAACCGTGTACCCTCGAAATCAGTTAGCTCCACTCCTTATGAGTTGTGGAACCAAAGGTCTCCTGACTTAAACATTTTGAAACCTTGGGGTTGTGCATCCTACGCACATATTTCCTCCCATAAGTATGGCAAACTTGGGCCAAGGGGAAGGAAATGTATCTTTATACGATACGCAGAAAACTCCAAAGGTTATGTTTTTGTTAGTCAGGAAGACAATGGTGGGCTAATTGAGTTTGAGTCGAGGGATGTCACTTTCTTGGAAAACGAGTTTCCAAGACAGGGCGAGATAAGTCAGGACTTATCTCTATTTGAGATTTATGATCAAGAAGGATTACCTCATTCGAGTGGGAGAATTCTTGGTGAAAATGAAAATACGTTTCAACCTTCACCAATAGATTATACGAATGACGATTATCCTATTCCATACGGGAATAATGATCCAAGTGGGAGCAATTTTAACGACATTCCAAGTGGGAGTGATATTAGAATTGATCTAAATTCAAGTCAACAAGGACTTGAAGAATCTCAAATACGACGTAGTAGTCGTACAAGGTTGGCTCCTCTAAGATTTGAGGATGAATTTCCGCAAACCTTTATGACTTTACTACAAGAAGATGACGAGCCTGCTACTTTCAAACAGGCCGTATCTTGCCCTGCTAAAGACAAATGGATGGAAGCGATGCAAGAGGAATTAGAATCCATGAAAGTTAACCAAGTCTGGCACTTAGTTGACTTACCCAGAGGACGTAGAGCTATTGGGAACAAATGGGTTCTCAAGATCAAGCATAAGGCTGATGGCTCTATTGACAGATATAAAGCTCGCCTTGTCGCGAAAGGTTTTACGCAACAGGAAGGGATAGACTACGAAGAGACCTTCTCACCTGTTGTTCGTTTTACCTCAATTCGCATGATTCTGGCAATGGTAGCTTGCTTAGACCTCGAATTACATCAAATGGATGTAAAGACTGCTTTTCTCAATGGAGAATTGGACGAGGAGATCTATATGGAACAACCAACAGGGTTTGTAAAAGAAGGAAACGAACATAAGGTTTGTAAACTTCTTAAATCCATATATGGTCTTAAACAATCCTCGAGGCAGTGGTATATACGATTTCAAGAGGTTGTCTTATCAAATGGATTTTCCATGCTTGATGAAGATAACTGTGTATATATCAAGAGGAATAAGAACAAGTATGTTATTATGTCTCTATATGTAGATGACATCTTAATAGCCGGAAATGACAAGGGCTTTGTGATGGATATCAAGGCTTGGCTTTCATCAGTTTTTGAGATGAAAGACATGGGAGAAGCCGCATATATCCTTGGAGTTAAGATTTCAAGGAATCGTTCGAAGAAACTTCTTTCTCTTTCACAGGAGACTTATATAAAGAAGGTTCTAGAACGTTTTAATATGCAGGACTGCAAGTCCATTGATACTCCAATAAGCAAGTGCGACAATTTATGTCTGAAATCATGTCCGAAGAACCAAAAAGAGAAGGAGATTATGGAAAAAGTTCCATATTCCAGTGCAGTTGGTAGTCTAATGTACGCTATGATGTGTACAAGACCGGACATCTGTTTTGCCGTTGGAATGGTAAGTCGTTACCAATCCAACCCAGGGCAAGTACACTGGAAAGCGGTTAAGAGGATAATGCGGTATCTCAAAGGAACTGCAGACTTTGCTTTATGCTATCAAGGAGATGCCTTGAGGCTCGAAGGCTACACTGATGCTGATTGGGCGGGTGATCTCGATGAACGACGATCGACCTCAGGATATGTTTTTCTACTCGGATCTGGTGCAATATCCTGGAGTAGCAAGAAACAATCCTGCATCGCACTTTCAACCATGGAAGCCGAGTTTGTAGCATTTAGCATGGCAGTTCAAGAGGCTGTTTGGCTTAGGAAGTTCTTAGACAGGCTAATTAATGCAAGTGACTCAGGTGCTGTACCTATACACAGCGACAGTCAAGCATCTATAGCCTATGTCAAAGATCCGAAATTCCATTGTAAGACCAAACACATAGATATCCGCTACAAATTTGCAAAAGACTATGATAAGACCAAGAAGGTAGACATAAGGTACATATCTACGCATGAGATGATAGCGGATCCGCTTACAAAGGCGATCCCCAGAGATGTGTTTTACAAACACTTATCATCTCAAGGATTGCGTAAGAGCTGAGTTGTACCAATGTAAATTCCCATGTCTGTAAATGATCAAAATTAATAAAACAATAAGTTCTTTTTCAAACATTGCATATGAATTTCTTAAGAAATGTTTGTGTACATTTTTGAAATCTCAGCTGAATTGTGTGTATGTCGGACAGATTAAGGTTGGCTCTCTCACATGAGCAACCGCCTTATCTTATCAGATGGATAAGATAGAGATGAGACTAGTTTAAAGTCAAAATCATTAGACGAATGATTTAGAGTCATGACTTAAACAAGATAGTCGAATGAAAGATCTGCATCATATGGATGCTTACAAAAGATCTGAGATCTGTATCACAAGGATATTTGAAAGAGATCTCATATGATTTTTTCCTATCTGTCTTATGCAGGATGAGAGTCCGTGAATATTTCACGAGTAGTAAGGGGACTCAAAAAGATAGTCACTGTGGTGTCTGATCTTTTCATCCGTACAACATCATTAAGACATACTCTCCCTGGGAAAGGAGTGATGTTGTAATACGTGTTCATACCACGTATGCATTTCGACCACTGAGTTAGTAGCAATAGTGTTTGCTATTATGTGAGACTCAAAGGCCATATGGGTCTTTACTCTTACCCTCAAGGACTCCAAGTGGTTCCTTTAGATTTGACGAAATGATCGCTATCTTAGCGTGTTACTTATGAGCTATGATAATTCGGCTCGGCGGGGCACGTTAGAAAAGCGAGTCTAGTCAAGATCAGAAGGTTCGCAAGAAGAGGAAGATTGATTTCATATTCGCATTTGGACTTTAATGATTCAAAGCTGGCCAGCCAATTGTAATCCAGATGGGATTCAATTGTTGAATATAAAGTATAAGAAATGTGAAGAAATAATCTAGGGTAAAGCATGCGTTGAACTACTCAACTTTGCACCTTCGAGATCGTTGTGTATCTCTAACAAGTGCACAACAACAGACTCTACGCGCATGACGGTCGCACGGTCTATTTCTCGGTATGATAGATGAAAGAACTAAGGGAAAGACGTTCTCTTACAATCCCCTCAAGTGTGAGTGGGAGATGTTGGATATGGAAGACGTTTGTACACCCTTGTGGGGTATGTACGAGGGAATACGGACCTCGAACGTCGCGTACACGAAGTCGTGTACAAAGGGAATCTGTTCCCTTGCGGAGAGGATCTCTGGATGAGTAGGAAAGTCGCATTATATATGCATAAGTGCATGCGACATATGGCTAATAAAGGGGGAATATCTTAAGCTTATGTTGTACCATGCATATGGTACAACTTAAGCTTATAATGTGCCATGTATCATGGTACACCTTAATTAAGTTGTTCCAAAGGAACAACTTACCCTAAAATAACTACCTTGGGGGCTATAAATAAGACCCAAGGGTAAGCCATTTCTTACACCATTTGCATGAAATTCATGCATGCATCTTCATCCTAGCGAAGCTCTGCAGAAATCCTTTCTCTCCCTCTTATCCAAGTTCTTAATCTAAAGTAGAGATTTAGATTGTGGATTAGTAGCCTTACTCCGTTCGTGAGAAGACTCGATCCGTCGTGGCGAATCCGAAGGCGAAGTTCGTAGACTACCGTGCCGCATACGCAAGCGTAAGTCTAAACTTCATGTTATCGATCCTAACTCTGTTTTGGACAGGATCCTACAGATCCAACCCTTTTTAACTTGTTGTTCATGCATATTAAACTGCCATGTTTAATTCCTTATTTGTACGCCTTACTACATGCCATGCCATCCATGTTGAATGTCGCATTCGTAGCACACGCTACAATACTTGTGTTTCCTGGCTCGTGTTCCAGAAGCGGGCCATGTGTTGGTTGATAGCCAATGCCCGATCTACTTGTTTCCAGCTAGGTGCACCCTACGCCAAATACTTATGAATCGTGAACTAGAATGCGAGCTCCTGTGTGGGGCAACCCTGGCTCATTTACTGAGCTCGTGTGCAGGGACCCTGGCTCGTCCACATGTGGGTATTGGGGTAAGAGTTAAGCGGCCAATCAACTGGGAGTCTGCCCGATCAGCAACTGCAGTGGTAAGGCGTAAACTCTGGGTTCTGGGGTAGTGTTAAGCGGCCACTCAGTGTGAACGTCAAACAGTTCAACTGTAAGGCATAAACATCTACAAACAACTTGAAGCGTGACTTGTGTTAAGCGTCCACTCAGTGTGAACGTCAAACAGTTCAACTATAAGGCGTAAACATCTACAATAACTTGAAAACGTGACTAGTGAAAGGATTGAGAATGTTAGTAGCTTGGCTACTCCTGTCATGCCATGATAATTGTTCCCTTGCACTTATTGTTACACCACGTCTTACTTGTGCACTCATACTAAAACTGCCATGTCATGTATGCTTTTAGAACTGCTAGTTTGCTTTCCTTTCAGTTTCCTTGCCCAAGTCTTTTTAGACTTGCTGACATGTGCCCCTTTCTCTTTGGGTGTCGCATGTTAGTTGCCGAAACTGAGTTTGTTGTTGAGGGCGACGAGTTCGAGGAGTTCGTGCCCGATTCTGTTGGTTGAAGAGGAGCTTGAGAATACCGGTGATCTTTCTTAGGATCTTACAGTTTCCTTTTGTTTTAGGATTCCTGTTAGTTGTCGGTGCGTGGCACCTTTGTTTGTACTTTGTACTTTTGTTGGCCATGTTTGGGCCCTTAGATTCTTTTCTCTTTAAGCCTGGTGGCTTTTTCTGTGATGTTGGAATTTAATATGATGGATGTTCTGAGATTGTCTTTTGTCTCATTTCCTTTATTATTATCTTTGTTTCGTATCGCGTTGCAAGGACCCGCAAATTTATTGTTGATTGACGCTTATCAGGCTTGGAGCTTGCAGCTTCAAGTCTGAGCAGACCTTCTCACGCTTCGCCTCCACATTTTTGGGAAGCGGGGCGTGACAAAACTTGAAGGACTTTGTAGTTAGAAACAATGAGATGATCTAGAAGACACTTGCAATGATCCTTGATGAGATCAAGGAGCTAAAAAAGGAGAAGAAGAATGGTGGTTTTTCTTAAGTATCTTGGTTTAATTTTAAACAACGCTCTTTTAAAAAATGACTTGGTTTTGTATTATTTTTACTATGGTGTGATGGATTTAGACTTATGGTATCAACTCCAGTAGTTGATGCAATCCTTATGATTATCCTATGGCATGTTTTAAACATTGATATATGTCTTATGAAATTTTCATGTCATAGTATATATTTTGAACTACTAACTCTTTTTGCAGATATATTTTGGTTGAATTTTTTTCTCCTACACATGATAAAATGCTTGGATTGATTGTTGAATTTGCTTGTTCATTAATTATATTCAACATATTATGATACTATCATAATTGTCATTCTTTTTTATTGATGACAATGGGGAGAAAATTGGTAAATGCAAAACATGAAAATGAATAATTGCTATTGCTAACCAGCTTTGATGCAGGGGGAGTATGAGTATATCATACCTCATCTAAGCAGGGGGAGTAAGTTATCTTACTTGTTCTTTTATTATGACATTATTCATTTTATTTTTTATTTGGGTGTCATCATCAAAAAGGGGGAGAGTGATGGGAAATCGAATCCCACCCCTAAGTAGTTTTTGATGATGAGCACACCAAATGATGTTAGTGTACTAATGACACTATTTAAAGTGTGCAGGTTGTGCAATTAATAATATAAGCTTTAAGCATACTCCAAAGAAGCTCAACCACACTCAAAAGATGAAGACAATTTGATAGCTCTACGTCAAGCACAAGTGAAGCTCAACGATGAACCTCATGGAACATGCTCAAGCTTAATCAAAGAGGAGCTCAAATTCAAAATGAAGCACGTATCTACATCAATATCTGATCGTCTTTAGAAGTCATCATTTAAGTCTAAGTGTGTGAGTTGGTATTTTAGGAATATGTTAAAGCCAAGTTTTATTGCAGACGCACAAAACGTTTTTGAAATAAAGTTTTTCAAACTCGTTGAGAGCATAGCTATTTGATTTAAATTTGTAGTCAATCTTCAAACATTCAGAAGTTGATTACTTATCCTTTAGCTGAGTTTTAGTGAAAAATATGCTCTGAGAGTCGACTAGCAAAGGAGGGAGTCGAATACCAGCTGTGAGCAGAATTTTTAATGAAAACTCACTAGGAGTCGACTACCAGATGCGTTTTTGACTTTCCAATTTCGCTTCCTTTATTCTCTCGTTTCCTTGATTGATGGGTTGAAGTCAAATGTTTTTGAATTTCGAATTTATTCTTGAAACTCTATAAATAGAGCATCTTGAGAACATTTCTAAATACCCAAGTCTCTATTTTCTTTTGAGCTAAAGCTATACTCTTGAAATTCTCAATCGCTCTCAATCGCTCTAATCGTCGTAGCTAAATTCTGGTTCTAATTTTCTGATCTCGCTTTTTATCTGAAATTCTTTTGGGATCTATTTTATTTTTTGGCTATTGAAAATCGTTTTTCAAAATCCTTAATTTTGATTTAATATTCCTTAAAGGATTTTTGAAAACAAAAAGCACATAAGCACATTTAATTTGGATTATAAAATTAAATTATATTCTTTGTGTGATCTAAGATCTTATAAAATTCTTTTAAGCCACATAAGCACATTTGCAATATTATCTTGGCTATAGAATTTTGTTGGATGTAAACCAATCTCCACCAAATATTGTGGTGAATTGGATCTTGTTTTTATTTGGATTCCCTTTGTGATAAGGGTTATGAAAATCCTAGTCAAGGCTAGGTGGTTGGAAATCCTGGTAGGGATACTAGGTCGTTGGAAATCCTAATGAGTGAAGTTAGGTAATTGTATTGCTAAGGCAATAGTGGATTGAATCTCGTACCGAATTGGTCGGGGACTGGACGTACGTAGGTTGCAGGGAACCAGGATAAAAATCTATTGTCTTTCCGTGCTTTCTGCGTTTGTTTATGTATTTGTGCAAGAAATTTATTTGTTGTTAATATATCATCTTTGTAACTCTTTATTAATATATTGCAAAGTTCATCTTTTTATTTCCGTTATATAAATATCTCTCTGATTGTAATCATTGTAATTAATCTCTTTATTTGTTTAAGATTATCTTGTTGATTAAGAACCAAGCATAGATCACTCTACTTGGTTTCTTAGGCAACATTGGAAGGGAATTATTGTGTTATAATTATTAAACGAAAAAGTTTTATAATTTATACAACACTAATCAACCCCCCTTCTAGTATTGTTTGCCATCCACAAGATCCAACATTCTTCTCCTAGAAGACCTCATTAATCCTCAAGCTTTATTCTTCCATATCTTAAGCTCTAATGGTGGATGTCAATAGGGGGATTGAATTAAGGAGATGGAGGTGGAGGTGGAGATGGAGGTGGAGTCGGAGGTGCAAAGGGAGGAGAGGGGAGAGAGAAGAGGGGATGAGAACTTGAATTTTTCTTCTTCTTTTTCTTTTTCCCAATTTTATTCTCTTTTATTTATCCCCTCATCCTTGTAATCCCTTAATTCCCTCTTAACTTGCCAAATGGAGAGAGTTAGATGGAAATCAAAGAGGTGATGACACCTCTTAGGCTAGGTGTCTCCATTAGAAAATTTAGGGATTTCTATTTTCTAATAAATTGAAATACCCCACTAAAATACACTTACTCACCAAATACCAAGTATACCATCAAAATACACATCCATTTAATCCAAATGATGTTTAAAAAATTCTTTAAAAATAATTTGGTCATTAGAAAATTATGTAAAATTTATAAAAATACCCAAAAATCTCACAAGTACAAATACGTACATTTTACAGTATATACAAAAACATGTATTACATTCTACCCACCTTAAAAACAAATTCCATCCTTGGACTTTCTAAAGTTAAGGGTCTAACCAAAGGCTAAATGGATCTAAGGGTCGTCCCACCCATGAAATATAAACTACACAACATACACTCTTACCACACATAGCTATATGTAACGCATATACGTCCATACACTGCACATACACAACACTCAAGCGGATATATATACACCCTAGTATTCATACATGACATTTTCATTCAAGTACTCCACATAGTTATACAAACATATGTATGCATGACATATACACGCAATACACTAACACATCAAACACAAGCAATATTACTTACAAGTTCATATACACCACGATGAAGGAACCACAACACATACATACATATACAAATGCCTACATTCATATCACTTCATACATTCAATTATACCACCCTCATACAATATCCATAAATGCACCTACTGCATTCATTGCATAGACATATGTACACATAAGTACAAGCACAAATACCAAGTCATATAAGTAATATACATATATACATACATACATACATACAAGTATACATTCATACAATTAGATATATGTATCACTCATATATTTTTATATATATCGTCATAACAAATGCACATACAACAAGAGACATGCATAACGAAAACACATGGATAGATCCTTACATACCAATGTACTCTATCTATGTATACATACAAACATCCTTACATATGCATATACTAGTCATAACACGTGCATGCGAGCACGGTTCATTTAAGATGTCCCCTGCGAAATCTTTGTTCCCCGAAAAATTATTTCCACAACCAAAATTTAACAGAACAATAAATTAGCGTAAAAATATTTAGCGGCAAAGGCACATTCGATGCGAAACAACAAATTCGGCGCAGGCGCCTTAGGCGCGGAACAACAAATTCGGCGTGGGCTTCTTGGCGCGAGCACGGAACAACAAATCCCAGGGTATTTTTGCGCTAACTTGTTGTTCCGCTAAATTGGTTTACGCTAAATTTAATGGATCATGCTTCTCCACAATCTTTTCAAAGGCACTTCTAATTTCAAAGTTTAGGTTCCCAAGGCACTTTCTCCCCCAAATTTAATCTCCACAATCTTTCCCAAGACACTTCTAATTTCAAAGTTTTGGTTCTTAGGACACTTTTCCCACCAAAATTTAAGTTTTCCCACTAAAATTTTCACAAAATCCAATCTCAACCATTGATTTACCAAGATCAAATCTCAACCACTCTTTATCTTGTCCTAGTCGGCCCTAGAATTCAAAAAACATTGTCAAGTGTATAATAGATATTAAAACTACACATACTTCCATAAAGAAATATCTGTAACATATACCTTACATATGCAACATATAGCACACATATAGAACCAATCATACCAACCCATGAATACATACCAAATGCACCTATGTACACAACAATGTACGTCGTAGAACGTACAACATAGGTGACAATCTATCCACCTGGAAACAGGTCCTTGATTAGCCTTCGATAGGTAGGGTTATATACTAATAATGTCTCAGTCTAGACCTACGGCCACTACCCACCTTAAGACAAGACTATTCTCTATGGAGCAATACCCACACTACCTTATGCACACCGTAGTGTGGTGGCCTACATGGGCCACCAAATATAACACCTTACTCCCCAGGATACTCAGAAAGTATGAATCTGTCCCAAGTATTCCTAGAGCAGCGAGTATTGAAAATAAAAGGAATGAAGTGTGTCTACAAGAAGAATAATGCAGGTCATTATGCACATGCTGGAAAGTACAATTGATGCTCCAACACAGAATATAAGAGACAATCATATACAAGTCCAACATTCTTTATTATTAAAACAAATGTACCTCTCTATTTACATCATCTCATCCTTAAATACAAAAGTGAAAAACAGAAGAAATCCCAGAAAAATCCCCAAAGGACATAAAGATCCACACCAGTACAACTCACTCCACAGACTACCCTGAGAACCAACTAAAAAGGCTATCCCCTGAGGATTCCATCTCTACCACGAACTGAAAGCTAACTCCTGAGTCAGGCCTGATACACTGCTCTAAAACCTGGAAAAAGTAAATAGAACACGTCAACACGTGACCCAGTATGAAATTCTAACATCGTTAGGTAGGGTCTAGTTTTAGAACTGTTCTTCCTAACTAGGGTTTGGTCACTTAACTGTAAACAAGTCTAATATTTACGCATAAGGAACAAGTACTGTAAATAAGGTCTATTGAATTAACATGCAGGGAAAGTAAATAACATCACATGCAGATATTGAAAAGTAAGAGCTACAGAATTAAATAAGCGTGAAGTAAGGGCAGATAATCACAGATATGCACAAGATGCATATGAATTGTTATGAATACAAATGTAACACCTAAGGAATCCCATCTATGCCAGCATGCCTACAATATGACTCATGGATTCTAGAGGTGGCTCCCATGGATTCAAGAGGTGGCCCCGACATTTTCGTCGCATGCTGGTCTATATAGCACGTAGGTCTATGTCGTCTATTATACCATATATAGATTCAAGAGGTGGCCCCATGGATTCAGGAGGTGGCATCCGGTATTTCCGTGGCATGCTGGTCCATGTGGTACTTTGGTCTATGTGGTGTTAATTTTCTGTTAAGCTACCATTCTTTCCAAGACAAATTTCACATACACTATAACATCTTATGTTTCCAATTAACATATACCACCTCATTCTTAATATGAAACACTTCATGGTATGGAAGCATCTTGTCATAAAGTATGCTAATATGAGAATAAGGAGCATAACATGTCATTTGTGTGACATAGTACAAGCATAACATTACATCCATAAGCATGAACTATTCTCATAACATAATTTACTACATGGATAACAACATTACATCTATAATCATAAATATCACCATTCTTAGCATCATAATTTTCACAAACTTTAGCATGATATGTGACAACTATAGAATTCTGTTTTGAATCCTGACTCTGATATATCAGTCTAAAACAGCTATCTAAGGTCATAATCTGATTTAGTGATGAACATAAAATTTGTAGATGGTTAAGTTCTATTTCCAAATTATAAAAGATTGTGTCCTTTGGGGGTCTGTAGAGAGAGTTATGAAATTTTTCTCATATTGTAGCAGAATTTATCTAAAACTGACACCATAGTAAAGTCGTCTGTTTACACATTTCGACAGTCAAAACTAGGTTCTGCTTCCTTCTAGAGAGTTGCAGTTAACTTCATGAAATTTTCAAAACATTTTGAATCATCTCATTTGGAGGTCTACATTAGTAGATATGAATTTTTGAATCTAGAGGACAGAACTAAAATTTTTATAGCATATCATTAACATCGTTATTATAGCATATTGACTGGCTAACATGAAGCTACTAGTCATACTATCATGGCCATCCTAATAATTTGACATGATAATGATTTTAAAGATAAGAAAGGAAGTATAATGGCGACATGGTCTACACTAATATGTGATGTTACATGGTATATTTTGCAAACTATGCATACTTCCACTAAATAAAACATTACATCATAAGCACACATACTAAACTTAACATAACATGGCACTTTATTAGCATGGGGCTTAAACTACAATTTTACATCAAATTTCAACTTAAAATTATCTAGGTGATGAAACTCTATAACCACAATCCTAAAACTACATCCAAACTAGGATGGTAGAACTCCTACCTCAAATATCTCCTTGTTATTTTCTTTGGCCCTTTTCCCTTGAAGACCCCATGAGCTCAAGCTTTCTTATTCCATACCTTAAGATCCAATGGTGGATGTCAATAGTGGGATTGAATTAAGGAGATGGAGGTGGCTATGGTGGTGGAGTGGGAGGTGCAAAGGGAGGAGAGGGGAGAGAGAAGAGGGGATGAGAACTTGAGCTTCTTCTTATTCTTATTCTTTCTTTCCAGTTTCTTCTCTTTTATTCATCCCCTTATCCTTGTCATCCCTTAATTCCCTCTTAGCTTGCCAAATGGAGAGAGTTAGGTGAAAATCAAAGAGGTGCTGACACCTCTTAAACAATGTGTCTTAATTAGGAAATTAATGGATTTCTATTTTCTAATAATAGAAATACTCCACTAAAATACCCTTACCCACCAAATGCCAAGTATACCATCTAAATACTCATCCATTTAATCCAAACGATGTTTAAAAAATTATTTAAAATAATTTGGTAATTAGAAATTTATGAAAAATTTATAAAAATACCCATAAATTTTATACGTACAAACACGTCTAGAAATACGTACATTTATAACCGTATATACGAAAACAAGGTATTACACTATAAAAATCATATTATTTAATAACAAGTTATATATCTTCCATAAAATGTAGAAAATAGTACCGAGCTGAAAAATATGCAAATATGTTCGTTGGAACTGGAAGATCACCGTCATCAACTGAAAAATAAGAGTAGACAACATTAGGCTATAAAAATTATATCATTTAATAAAAAGATCCATAACTTTAAGAAATGTAGCATAAAGCCAGTAGTTCAGAAAAATCCGCAAAAATGTTTGTTGAAACATGGAGATCGCCATCTTCAACTGAAAAAATAAAAGAAGAAAAAATTAGGTCAAAAAATCATAACAAATAATAAAAATATCCATAACTTCTCGACAATGTAGAAAAATAGCCCCGGAGCTTAGAAAAATCGATAAAAATGTCTGTTGAAACCGGGAGATCGCCATCTTCAATTATAAAAAGAAGACAAAATTAGGTTATAAAAATCATATCATTTATATAAAAATTTATATCATAAGAAAATGTAGAAAATAGCTCAGAGCTCAGAAAAATCTGAAAAAAATGTCTGTTGGAACCAGGAGATTGCCGTCTTCAACTTAAAAATAAAAGAAGACAAAATTAGGCCAAATATCATATCATTTAATAAAAAGATACATAACTGTCATAAAATGTAGAAAATAGCACCGAGCTTAGAAAAATCCGCTTAAATGTCTGTTGGAACTGGGAGATCGCAATATTCAATTGAAAAAAGAGAAGACAAAATTAGGCCAAAAAATCATATTGTTTAATAAAAGATTCATATCTTCTAAAAATGTAGAAAAATTGAACTGAAAAATATGAGAAGACAAAATTAGGCTACAAATATCTTGTCATTTAATAAAGAGATCCATATCTTTAATATAATGTAGAAAATAGACTGGAGCTCAGAAAACTTCGCAAAAATGTTCGTTGGATCTGGAAGATCGCCATCTTCTACTGAAAAATAAGAGAAGAAAAAATTAAGATATAAAAATCAGATCATTTAATATAAAGATTCTTATCTTCCAGAAGTGTACAAAATGGCCCCGAGTCAGAAAAATCCGCAAAAATGTTCGTTGGAACCGGGAGATCGCCATCTTCAACTGAAAAATATGAGAAGATATAATTAGGCCAAAATATCATTTCAATTAATAAAATGATACATATCTTCCAAAAAGTGGAAAATAGCCAGGAGCTCAGAAAAATCTGCAAAAATATCTGTTGGAACCGGGAGATCGTCATCTTCAACTGAAATATAAGGGAAGACAAGATTAGGCCAAAAATCATAGCATTTAATAAAAAGAGTGTCATTTTCAACTAGAAAATAAGAGAAGAAAATTTTTGGCTATAAAAATTATATCAATCAATAAAAAGTTCCATATCTTTCATAAAATATAGAAAATAGCACCAAGCTCAGAAAATGATATATAAAAAATCTTATCAATTGCAGATGGCGATATTCCGGTTACAACAGAAATTTTTATAGATGAAGATGGCGACTTCCCGGTTTCAAATTTTGTCTTCTATTATATTTCAGTTGAAGATAGCGATTTTCCGATTTCAACGGACATTTTTTGGCCTAATTTTGTCTTCTCTGATTGCATTTAATAAAACGATCCATATCTTCCAGAAAATGTGAAAAATAGTTTGGAGTTCAGAAAAATCCGCAAAAATCTCCGTTGAAACCGGAAGATCGCCATCTTTAAACCAAAATATAAGAGAAGACAAAATAATGCCAAAAAATCATATCATTTAATAAAAAGAATGCCATCATCAACTGAAAAAAAAAGAGAAGACAAAATCAGGCAAACAATCATATCAATTAATATAAAGATCATTATCTTCCAGAAAACATAGAAAATAGACCCGAGCTAAGAAAAATACGCAAAAATTTCCGTTGGAAACTGGAGATTGCCATATTCGACTGAAAAATAAGAGAAGACAAAATTAAGCTATAAAAAGCAATCATTTAATATAAAAATCCTTATATTACAGAAAATGTAGAAAATAAACCAGCGCTCAGAAAAATTCGCAAAAATGTCTGTTGGAACCGGGAGATCGCCATCTTCATCTAAAAAAATAAGAGAAGACAAAATTAAGCCATAAAATCATATCATTTAATGTAAAGATTCATATCTTACGGAAAATGTAGAAAATAGCCCGGACCTCAAACAATTTTGCAAAATTTCTGTTGAAACTAGGACATCGCCATCTTCAACAAAAAAAATAAGGGAAGACAAACTTAGTCTATAAAAATCATAACATTTAATAAAAATATTTGTATCTTCAATAAACTGTAGAAAATAGTTCCAAGTTTAGAAAAATCCGCAAAAATGGCCGTTGGAACCGAGAGATCGACTTCTTTAGCTGAAAAATAAGAGAAGACAAAATTAGGATCTAAAAATCATATCATTTAATATAAAGATTCACATCTTATAGTTAATTTAGGAAATAGCCCGGAGCTTATAAAAATCCGCAAAAATGTCCTTAGAACCGGGCAATTGCCATCTTCAACAAAAAAAATAAGAAAAGACAGAATTAGACCTAAAAATCATATCTTTAATAAAAAGAACTATAAGTTCCTAAAAATGTAGAAAAATAGCCCCGATCTCATAAAAAGCCGCAAAAAAAATCCGTTGGAACCAAGAAATCGACATCTTCAACTGAAAAATAAGAGAAGACCAAATTAGGCTATAAAAATCTTATCATTTAATATAAAAATCCATATCTTCCAGAAAATTTAGAAAATAGCCTGGAGCTCAGAAAAATCCGAAAAAATGTCTGTTAGAACCGGGAGATTGCCATCTTCAACTAGAATATAAGAGAAAACAAATTAGGCATAAAATCATATCATTTAATAAAAAGATTGCCATCTTCAACTGGAAATAAGAAAAGATAAATTTAGGCTAAAAATCTTATCAATTAATAAAAAGATTCATATCTTTCATAAAATGTAGAAAATAGCACCATTCTAAGAAAATGATATATAAAAATTTTATCAGTTGAAGATGGCGATATCTTGGTTACCACAGACATTTTTAAAGATGAACATGGCGATTTCTCGATTCCGAATTTTGTCTTCTCTTATTTCAGTTGAAGATCTCCATGATCTCCATCTTCAGCTGAAAAATAAAAGAAGACAAAATTAGAATATAAAAATCATAAGATTTAATATAAAGATGCATATCTTACAGAAAATGTATAAAAAATCGCGGAGCTCAAAAAATCGTGCAAAAATGTCCGTTGAAACCGGGAGATCACCATCTTCAACAGAAAAAAATATGAGAAGACAAAATTAGGCCAAAAAATCATATCATTTATTAAAAAGATCCATATCTTCGAGAAAATGTAGAAAACTAGCCCTGAGCTCAAAAAATCTGCAAAAATGTCCATTAGAATCTTCAACTGAAATATAAGAGAAGACAAAATTAGACTACAAAAACCATTTCATTTGATGAAAATATCCATATATCAATAAAATGAGAAAATAACATTGAGCTCAGAAAAACCAGCAAAAAATATCCGTTGTAATCGGGAGATCTCTATCTTCAACTTAAAAATAAGGGAAGACAAAATTAGGCTATAAAAATCCTATCTTCAACTGAAATATAAAGATACATATCTTACAGAAAATATAGAAAATAGCATGTAGATCAGAAAAATCCGCAAAAATGTCCTTTGGAACCGGGAGATCGCCATCTTCGTCTGAAAAATATGAGACGACAAAATTAGGTCAAAAATCATATAATTAATAAAAAGAAACATATCTTCCAGAAAATGTAGAAATAGCCCCGAGATGAGAGAAATCTGCAAAAATATCCTTTGAAACCGGGAGATCGCCATCTTCAACTGAAAATAAGGGAAAACAAACTTAGGCTATAAAAATCATATCATTTAATAAAAAGATTCTTATCATACAGAAAATGTAGAAAATAGCCCGGAGCTCATACAAATCCGTAAAAATGTCTGTTAGAACCGAAAGATCGCCATCGTCAACGAAAAAGTAAAAAAAGACAAAATTAGGGCAAAAAAATCATATCATTTAATAAAAGATCTCATCTTCCTGAAAATGAAGAAAAATCGTGTTGAGTTCAGAAAAATCCGCAAAAAATGTCCGTTGGAACTGGCAGATTACCATAATTAACCAAAAAAATAAGAGAAGACAAAATTACGCTACATATACAATTTAATAAAAAGATCCATATCTTTAGTAAAATGTAGAATATAGATCCGAGCTCAGAAAAAATCCATAAAAATGTCCGTTGGAACCGGTAGATCGCCATATTTAACAGAAAAATAAGAGAAGGCAAAATTTGGTCAAAAATCATATCATTTAATAAAATGATCCATATCTTTTAGAAAATATAGAACATAGCCCAGATCTCCGAAAAATACGCATACATGTCTGTTGGAACTGGGAGATCGCCATCTTTAACTAAAAAATAAGAGAACACAAAATTAGGCTATAAAAATCATATCATTTAACATAAATATTCATATCTTATAGAAAATGAAGAAAAATATCATGTAGCTAATAAAAATCTGCAAAAATGTCGGTTGGAACCGGGAGTTTGCCATCTTCAATGAAAAAATAATAGAAAACAAAATTAGGCCATAACATCATATCATTTAATACAAAGAGTCATATTTTACAGAAAATGTAGAAAATAGCTGGAGTTCAGATAAATTTGCAAAAATTTCTGTTGGAGCTGGGGGATCGACATTTTCAACTAAAAAATAAGAGAAGACAAAATTAGTCATATCATTGAATAAAAAGATTCATATCTTTAATAAAACGTAGAAAATAGTCCCAAGCTCAGAAAAATCTGCAATAATTTCCGTTGGAACCGAGAGATCGCCATCTTTAATGGAAAAATAAGATAAGACAAAATAAGACCAAAAAATCATATCATTTAGTAAAATGATTCGTATCCTTTAGAAAATGTAGAAAATAGCACATATCTCAGAAAAATCCACAAAAATTTCTGTTGGAACCAGAAAATCACCATCTTTAACTGAAAAAATAAGAGAAGACAAAATTAGGCTATAAAAATTATATCATTTAATATAAAGATCTATGTCTTATAGAAAATGTCGAAAAGTACCTGGAGTTAAGAAAAATTTGCAAAAAGGTCCATTTGAACCTGGAGATCGCCATATCAACGAAAAAAAATAAGAGAAGACAAAATTAGGCCCCAAAATAATATTATTTAATAAAAAGATCCAAATCATCCAGAAAATATAGAAAATAGGCTCGAGGTCAGAAAATCTGCAAAAATGTCTGTTGGTAACAGGAGATCGCCATTTTCAACTGAAAAATAAGAGAAAACAAACTTAGGCTATAAAAATCCCATCATCTAATAAAAATCTTCAAATCTTCCATAAAATATAGAAAATATCATCCAGCTCAAAAAAAACCTGCAAAAAAATCTGTTGGAACTGGGAGATTACCATCTTCAACTTAAAAATAAGACAAGACAAACTTAGGCTATAAGAATTATATCATTTGATAAAAAGAACCATATGTTCCATAAAATGTAAAAAATGGCTCGAAACTTAGAAAAATCCGCAAAAATGTCCGTTGGAACCGAGAGATCGCCATCTTCAACTGAAAAATAATAGAAGAAAAATTTGGCCAAAAATCATATCCTTTAATAAAAAAGATTCATATGTTTCATAAACCATAGAAAATAGACTAGAGCTCTGAAAAATCCGTAAAAATATCCGTTGGAATTGGGAGATCGACATCTTCAACTGAAAAAAGAGAAGCCAAAATTAGGACAAAAAATCATATCATTTAATAACAAAATACATATCTTACAGAAAATTTAGAAAATAGTACAAGCAAAGAAAAGTTCGCAAAAATTTCCATTGGAACCGGTAGATCGCCATCTTCACCTGAAAAAATAAGAGAAGAAAAATGTAAGCTATAAAAACAGTTAATAAAAAGATACATCTCACTACAACAAAAATCGTCATTGACAACTTCTAAGAAAAGTTGTAATATGGGGTCAAACAACTTTTTAACAAATGTTGTTGTTGCGGGTCAAATTTGCCTAACAATGAGATTTATACAAAGGGGAATCAAGGGTACGGTAATTACAGGTTAATTGGGTCTTAATATAGGCTAAACACCGGATTCAAGATCGCTCAAAGGTCACCGACCGCTTGGAAGAGTGGCCGATCTTCCTCCCCAACGAGAAGCTTGTCAGAAATGCTGGGTTGGTTGTCAACCCGTGGCCTCTTCGATGGTAAAGTAATTAATCGGCTTGTTAGAAAGAGGCGGGACACTGTGGTCGATCTTAGTGTAGAGCGACCTAATGTGACGAGCTTGCGTGGAAGGCACAGATATGTGGAGAATACCCAGCCTTGTGTGTAAATGAGAGTTTTTTATTTCTATCAACAAACCCCCTCGTTGATGGCTGGAGGGGGTATTTATTGTGGGTAGAGTCGGTTGATCGCCGTACAATTAGCTGTCACTTCTGCTTAGCTAGGGTCCAGCTAGCGATTTGCTAGAGTATTAATGGGAATGCGATATGTCTGCGAGAGTGTCAGAGATATTTTAGAACCGTCTTACTCGGGCATTAATGGGGACGTGAAGGGTCGCCATCCGTTCTCGTATTTAACCTTGGGCATTAATTGGAGCCATAGGTGGTCCCATGTCACTTGGTTAGAGATATTTATGGGCTGCTTGGTCACCGAGGGTTGCTTTTGGAGAAAGTCGAGCTTGGAACCAAAGCTCGACGTCCCTAGCTTCCTATAGTCAACCCCCCTACCTAGGTCGTCAGAGCGAGCTTCGCCGTGCCGGTCGATCTCTATGCTTGGCTGCAAAGCTTCCCGCTGGACTAGTTGGCGAGCCTCTCTCTCGATTTATATGATGAGCTTCCCGATCGGCCGGGCGAGTGGGGATCTTCTCATTTAGGCTCGCTCTTGTTCCGGCTAGCCAGTAAGCTATTCGCTTGGGCTTCAACTATTTGGGCCTTCATTTTCTGGGCCGACCATCAGGTCGTAACAATTGCACCCGTCATTTGAGTTTGAACTGGGAAGCCTGGCTCAGCTCGGATGACGTATCACACCCTTATTGGTTGAGGGCCGGTCGACGGCATTAGTTTGAATCGACTGCCAAATATTTTTAGGTCATCATGATAATTCGGGGACGGGGGAGAATCGAGGCATTGGTTCGCTTTGAGCATGATGCGTGGCCGATCTGACCGAGGGGGAAGTCGAGGCACCAGACTTGCCCAGATCACACCACGTGGCCTGCCACCAACGACTGAGATTAGTTCATTCACCGTATAAAAAGAGATGGAGGGCTATCGAGAGGGACTTTTTTACATCCTTTTTGAATATTTGTTTCCCTCGTCCGTGTTAAGAGCTGGCGTCGCTGTCGTGGCTGTTGGTAGCAAAGATCTGTGAACTTCGTGTTTGATGATAATAAACGTGTGTGAATGTTTTAACATGTGTGTTAAGTGTTTCAGGAACGGCGAACGTGCGATTAATTCACGGAAGGATTTGGGGAATGTGCAATGGAGAAATGGGAGAACCTAGCTTGTGTTGACTTCTATTTACTAGAGTCAAAAGGGTTAGCCGAAATTATTTTTTCGGAAGCTTTGAAAAATTCCCAATTAGAAACCCTATAAGGCCGGCCTAATAATGGAGGAGAGCCGCAACAAAAAATAAATCAAAAAGTGCTCACAGGCGATTCCTTTCATCCCCAAGAGCTTGCGGCCATTATAAAAACACCAAACGAAAAAAAACCTAAGAGAGAGGAAGCCGACCCTTTTCTTTTAATCAATAATCTCACATCCAAAAAGGGGCGGAGGCGCAAGTTTCTCTTCCACACGAATTTTCACAAGGCTGATTTTTGTTGTTGTTGTGATCCTTTTTGCAGAGAGCCGCCCTTCATTGTCAGATGCAATAGTTGAAGAGCTCTTGGACAAAGTTCTTTATCATAGTGCTGGCCGAATTTTTTTCCCCTCTCACAGCCGCACCTTCAATTAAATCCCAAGGGCAATTCATTTTCTTAAAAACCCTCTCCTTCTATAAGAAACCAATGCCGCATGTTGTTGTATCTCAGGGGAATTTTTTTTAGGGTCAGCCGCATATCCCCTTGAGAGTTCCCAAGAGGCCAAGAGCTCTTGACAAAAAATCTTTGTGCTGTCAACTTATTAAACCCTCTTCAATTCTCCAAGACCCCATCTCAAGGCTGCCGATTTCTTCAGTGCAAAGGCAAGTTGCTGACTTCAAAATTCCCAATGGCAAGCCAACATTGATTACTCAATACCCTTGCTGCTGAATCCAAGGAAGGAGCCGCACTGAATTCCTGAAGCAGGAGCCTACGTTTCACAGGGAAGCTCAACCTTGCGTGGGCATTAAATCAAGAGGCCCCTTTGAATACAATTTTATGCAGCGGCCGTATCTTCTTAATCTCCAAGAGCCATCACGTGGGAACTTGCAACTCGGGCCTTAATGTTTTTCTCAGAGACGCACAATCAGGAAGAAAGGGAAGTTTTTTTTAAAAAATAAAAACCCATCATTCTCTTTCTTTTGTTTGTAGTCGTATGTGCCCTTCTTTTGGTTTATTAATTAATTGACTCTTGTTTATATTTGTTTTGCAAGGAACCATCAAAACTCTCAGGCCGACCGAAACCTTCAATTCATCATTCATCAAAGAAACGCACGCATCAATAATTAAAGCCGTGACTTGTGCATGCCGCAACATTCAAGTGCAAGGCTGCAACTTTCAGAGAGCTCAATTGCCGCAACTTGAGTTGCCATTGCCAAGAAACTACTACTTGCCAGACGACGCCTGGCCCGTGCTGATTGACGAGGACATCGCCGCTACACAAACTGAGATTCCTAAACTCTATTTATCATTATTTTGTGTAGTTGTTATGGTAGATCCACGTAGGGGAAACTTTACCTTCTGTGTTACTTTTGGGGACCTGACGACTTGGGAGTCGTCACGGAGGGAGAGCATCTGACTAGATTGAGAGTGTAGAGCACGTGGTGTGCGTACGAGCTAGGTGAGAGTAGATTTGGGATCTTGACTCACTGTGTAGCTGTACTTGTTACATATCTATCTAGTAGTTGCTTTCGGGGCTGGAGTTGGTCGTGGGGACGACCGAACCAGGGTATATCTGTGCGTATTCTGTGATTGCTATTTTATTGCCTTGTCTGTTCTTATATCTGCGTGGGATTGTTCGTGGGTCACACGAATATTTTTATTAGCCTATTCACCCCCCCCCCCTCTAGGCTACGATCTAGATCCAATAGTGGCCACCATTGCCACGTCGTTGCTGTTGAAGTTTCATCCGTTTTTCTTCTTCTAGGTATCCCCTCAACCTTTTCCATGGCCTCATCCCCTTCTTCTACTTCTAATTCTATTGTTGAGCGGGTTTTTGGTGAGTTGGAGAGTAGCCGCATCGGAGAATCGGAGGAGCTGAAGGAGTCTTGGCTGGAGGAGTTAATCGCTCTGAGGGTGACCCAGTCATTGAGCCTGCCATCGCCTCGTCATCGTCGGTTTATAGGGACCCTAAGAACAGAAAAGGGACCAGGTCGTCCCCTAGGACCCCGATGGCTGACGAAGATTCTGCAGAGGTCACGGCAGAGATCTTAGCTATAGCGGCCCACACGTCGACCTCCTTCGTCCCTATCATTCGCTTCAAGTACATCAGCACCCTATTTTGTTCGGCTCCTAGAGTTCTCTGAGCGGGTATGCTCCCCAAGGGATCACGAGGTCGGGGTCTATGCCCAGACATTTGCCCTTGGGCTCCGATTCCCTCTCCACCCCTTTCTTCTCCTCGTCCTACACTTCCTCGAACTCCCCCACTTTCTACTGATACCGAATTCCATCAGCTCCCTGGTTGACTTTCTCGTCCTTTGCTCGGGTAATGGCATAAGTCCGACCTTGTCACTATTTCAGTATTTCTTCGAAGCCAAGCGCAAGGGGGCGTACTACTACGTTTGTGCAAGGAGGGGTCGGCCTCTTGTTCTCAATCTACTGGGTAAGATAAAATATTGGAAATATAAGTTCGTCTTTGTCTTGACGCCTGAGGACCTAGCTTTGAGGTTGAACTGGGAGACGCTGAATCCCTCGGTGAACAATAAAGTGGTCCTCGGGACGGCCGACCAAGAGAACGCCATGATCTTGGAGGACATCTCCAAGGAAATCATGGACTATCAGGGCGTGGTTACGGATGAGCAGATAGTCAATCACGTCTGGTTTGAAGGTAATCCGAGTTTCATGAACCACTCATGATTTGTTCACCCTGATTTGTTGTTTTTTTGTAGGTGCGGTCATGAGTATCTCAAGGGAGGAGATGAAGAGGATGGCCAAGGAGCAGGCTGCCAAGGGCTAGGTCAAGATTGGCCAGAAGCAAGAGGAGGGGTCGAGCACCGCTTGGGCTAAGGAGGAGCGGAGCAAGAAGACAAGAGTGGAGGCCTCGCCTTCTGCTCTTCTTTCTCGGACGAGCATGGCAGCATCGGGTCCTCCCGTCGACCTCGACCCGCCCCAGGAGAATCTGGTTGTCGCAACGGCTATGGCATCCCAGGGCCCATCGGTCACCGTAACCGGTGCGGTCCATACCAGGTTGGTCGTGCCCACGGGTTCTTCGGTCGAGTTGGCCCAGACTGGCTGGGCGACAGTAGTTAATCGATGGCCCTATGGATGCCTATTGTCGAGGCTAGGAAAGCTAGCCCATCCGAGCTATGAGGCGGTGCTTGTTGTTTTCAAGTCGAAGAAGGCCGAGCTCCTTGCTCTTCCGGCAGGGGAGATTACTACTTTGCTCTTTCCGGTGGGCACCCGTGAATCGGTGTTTGACGAGGCCGGGTTTGCGGCCCGCCTGGCTGAGAACATCGTACTGTCCAATGACCGAGAGTCTTTGGCGAATGTTGATGCGGAGAGGCTATGCGATATGGCCATTTGGCTCAACATGCAAGTTCCTCGCTTTTCTAACTCAAGATACCGCTTTTCTCAAAAGATGCATGCTTACGTCCCTTACTTCTTTTATGTAGATGGCCACGATGTTGGTGTCCCTCCAACGTCACTCCATGGTGGTGAAGCGCGCCCTTGCGAGGAAGGTGGCCGAGCTGGAGGCCGTGAAGGAGGCCGAGGAGAAGAAAAAGGCCCTGTAGGACAAGCTGTCGACTCTCTGGAGTTAGGAGACGGTCTCCGAGCTGGACAAAGCTAGAGAGGAGGCCGAGTAGAAGACCCATGGCAAAGAAGGTCAAAGGGTCGCCGCTGAGAATACCCTTGCCAGTGAGAGGGAGGCCAGTCAGAAAAGGATCACCAAGCTCGAGAGGCCAGTGGAGGAGATGGAGAAGATCGACCTTGAGGCAATCAAGTTGGAGGCTGATTTCTCCCGGATAAACAACAGGGAAACAATTGTAGTTTTACCGCAAGCGCACTGTGTAGTGGCGAGTGGGTATCGAACACGAGGAGGGACTAATGATGGTACTCTATCATAATCACTAAGGTATTGGTGGAAAGGCGATTTTTGGAATGTTGGTGTCACGATCGTTTAATTAATAATTCAAATTCAATATTATAAAAGTGTCTAGGGCTAGAGAATCCCCACTGTGGGTTATCATGCATCCTTGTGAATCGTGAATCTCAATGTTACTAGACTTGGATTGAGGTGGGCTAGTCATAACTAAATAGGAAACTAAGCTCACGTTATCGCGCTATTGCAGGTCTATAGCGACCTAGATTAGGGCCCATTCTCGTGCAAACCCTAATCTAAGCCATTAGCATTAAGATCGAAATAATCGTCCAATCGCAACCCGAGCACACTCTCATGCAAACTCGAGTTACGATCTAGATTGTGATAGCTCGTATTCGTCCAATCTCTTGCAAACGAATATGGGTATAGATTTATAATAAAAATGCTAGCTTTGGTCCAATCTTTTGCAAACCAAACCTAGTGAATCTCGATTATAAATCTAAGTCGGATATCTAGACCTTCCCATTGATCGGAGCCCAATCTCTTGCAAACTCTGGTCCAATGGAAATCCCTAGCTATCCGTAATAAATCAATCATAATCCAACCTACTATCAATTCTAGCAACATATAAATTCATTCATCACAATCTGAAATTAGATCCATAGGGTTCATCCATATGCCCTAGAATAACGAATCTACTCACAATTCATCAAAGCAATAGCAAAATCAATGAGAGGAAACATATTGCAATTCAGAATTAAAAGAAAACAATTCATAAAAGTGCAATATTCAAAAGAAATAGACAAACCAGATCTGATTTCTTCAATCTCCAAAGGGAATTACAATTAGAATTAAGCTAAAATCTATTTTCTGGTCTCTCCCTAAGCTAGGATAAAAACTGGGCTTAAATACATGCCCAAAATGTCCAAAAAATCCTAACAGAATTGCCCATGTGTAGCCTAAAACCATACTTTTCGACACAGGCTGGCGGCGCTACTCGACGGAGTGGAAATCTCACTCGGCCGAGTGTCAGATCCAAATAAAAATAGAGAAGCTGGGGGTTCAGGCACTTTGGCACTCTGCGTCACTCGGTCGAGTGGGATTCATCACTCGGTCGAGTGGACTTCCTACTCAGTCGAGTGGGTCTTCTGATGTGCTTCCCAGAATTCCAGAAAGCATGCTTTGATTTCCTTCAGAAGTCCTGACTCACTCGAGCGAGTGGAGTTCTCTACTCGGCCGAGTGAAAGTAACCATTCGACCGAGTGAAAGTAACCACTCGTCCGAGTGCATTACGGCACAAGGCATCTTCGTATCAGTCATACTCGGCCAAGTATGCTCCTTCACTTGGCCGAGTGGGCTGTGTTACTCGGCTGAGTGGCCTGTATCTGGAAGCCACTCTTCTCTTCATCGCCTCCTCTTCGCTTCTATCGATCTTCTTCTTCTCCCGCTCATCGTCCAGTGTTGTTAGCTCCTCAATAAGGCCATGAGCGATGCTCCGGCACGTGTGCAAATCCCTTAAGCTCATTTTTGCTCCAGATCGCTCCATATTTCCTGAAATCCGACAAAAACAAGAAATAGTGAAAAGTAACGCAATATCGTCAAATAATCGTGAAAAGCACGATATGGGCGATCAAATGGCATGCAAATATGCAGAAAAAAGGTGTAAAATATGGACCGATCAAAATCTCCCAACCTTGTCTCTTACTCGTCTTCGAGGAAGATGAGTAAAACGGTGAACCCAGTGGACAAAAATAAGGAAAATGAAAAAAGAAAGATAGAAAAGAAAACGAAGAGGGGGGTGCTAGATCATTCTCTCAGGATATGGAGTTGCTTACTCAAATAGCGCATGATGAATTAAACATGCCAAAGATTTTTACCTCGATATCACATCATATATAGGCTCATTCGACATAGAAACCAAGAACATCAAAACGATATGATAAGATGAAATCTTTCTAGAATTAGCATTGGCTAAGGCATTTAAAATGATATACATAATCATAGATTGCACACTTTTCAATTGATCGCTTTCTACTTGGAGTATAAGAGGTATCACACATTGTAAAGCGATAAGAATAGAAAGAGATGGTATTCATGAAATACATGCCAAATTTTCAATTCATATACTTTGTTATACTCCAAGTAATGTCCCTAAGTATCAAAGATTACCTAGCTTAGGTCATCATGCATATATAAGTGGTCACTCTCTCACACATCATCGGATCCCCTCCTCCAAGCTTATCTATAAAGTGTGGTGGTATCAAATAGAACAATATGACTTTTCCCTTTTTTTAAAGCTCCAGAGGAATAAAGGGAAATTTAAAAAAAAGAATGAATGAAGAATTGTGTATATACAAATGTACTTCTTTTTGTTTTTTTCTCTCTTTCTCTTTTTTCTTTTGTGTGTGTGTTTTTAGAAGAAAACAATTCAATATACACAATAACGATCCCGAATCAAAGATAGAAAGATATGCATGTATTTTACTTTTGATTTTGGGGTAATGGAGCTTGGACTTTCTAGCATGGTGAAGATGCTAGTATAAGATTCACTAGTGGAGGTTCACTAATGATTATAAGTATAGAGATGATGTTCAAGATATGTGGAGAAAGAAAGATATGTAGCGCTCGGTTCACTCTTTTGTATGTGCACGACAACTATCAGCAGGGTAATGTAATCTACTCAGTTTGATTTCAAAAAGTAAACTAATCTAATCATATCAAAAAGGCATACATTCAATCAACCGGTAAGTTGAGCGTACAATTTCATGCAAATTGAAGTGATAGAAGATAACAAAACCGTATTCCAAGATTAGGCAATCAATGCGTGAAGCTTGGTGTGTTTTTTATGAAAAGTATACGATATAAATTTTCAGACTTAGCTAATGCTAGAATTTCATTCACAATCATATAATAGAGATGAAGGTTCCTATTCTCAAATGCATGGCGATGTATATCATATGATATCTGAAATAAAAACAATGGTATGGAATGCGCATATAAGAGCAAGCTAACTCTAAGTCATCGTCACCATAGAGAATTCATTTCTAGCAAAAGGATAAAAGAAATAAAGATAAAGGGAAAACAAGATCTAATTATACAAATGTAACGCACGCAGAAAGTAGGAAAACATGATGCATGAGAAAAAAATGAAAAGTGGGTAAAAATAAGTGGAAAATAAAGAAAGGTAGAAAAAATAAAGATAAAAATGAAGAAAATAAAAAGTGGGTGAATGCACTCACTCTCCCAAGCTAAACTGCAAAGTGTCCTCAATGTGCTAAGTGTGGCAAAAGGACATATATAATAGGGGCAGGTAGGTGCGGATGCATGCATGATGAAAAGAAAAAAATATAAAGAAAATGGAATGGATATGCATATGATAAGTGCAGAATGCAAATGATGGATGTGGTGATCACGCAGATCATGGGAGAAAAATAACGGATAACAAATGCACGATCAATACAAGGTAATGCCCATTAATAACACCTCTCTCCCAAACGGATATATACACAGCCCTGCCAAAAAGTGATCAAAATATATGGGGCAAGAGGGGTTGCAAAATCAGCAGCCAAAGTATCAACCAAAACATCGGAAAAAAATCAGAGGCATCGAGTGTGTGCCTAAGCTGGTGGTGGGGCGTCAGTGCCTCTTTGTGGTGGGGGAGGGGGTGGCGGTGGTGCATGCTACTGAGGGATGTGACGTGGTGTTGGTGGGGGAGGCTGTGGAAAGCACGCAAGGATCTAGTTCATGGAGACCTGAATACCCGGAAGAAGGGTGACGCATGCCTGCACAGAGCTAATGGTGGTGGCGAGAGCCTGAAAATCCACTCTGAGCCCACTCATGGCTCTCTCGACAGCACGGAGATGCTGAACAAGGGTGTCTAGAGCGGGAGTAGAGGGTCGCACAGGAGGGCTCCGGGGCTGACGCACACGGCCACCGTTGACGAGTACGGCCATTAGTGGGTGTAGGTGAGGGGCGGTGCTAGCTAAAAGACGATCAGCCTCTACGGGAGGTTGTCAAAAGTGTGCATAGTGGCAGAGGAGGATGAAGCGGCAACAGAGGATGAGACAAACAGAGAGGTCGTAGACACAGAAGTGGGGACAGATTTCACGACACTCTCGGCAAAAATGGCGACAGCAGAGATAGAAGGGTCGACGACTGGGGAGGTCGTGAAAGCAACAGAAGATAACTCTCCAGGGGTCGAGAAATCAGGTGAGGAAAGGGTCTCGGCTGGCGGGACGAGGGAAGTCTTTTCACTCTCAAAAGCTGAGGGGATGGCGCTCTCGAAGATGACGTAAGAAATATGAGCAAAACTCGACGGCACAGAGGTAGTGATGGTGGTGGTGGTGGCAGACACAACAACGATGCTCTCGACACTGGAAGAGGTATGGACAGAAGCGTTGGAGGCTGGAATCAGATCGGGTGGGGGCTGTGGGATATGGATCTCCGCCGGTAGAGGGCCGAGAAAGGGCTCCTACTGGGCGTCTTCGGGCTCGAGTACATATGCAGCTGGGACGAGGAGGTCCATCTCGGGTCTCCACTCCCCACCTGCGGGTCTAATGTGGGTCCGAGAAGGGCTCGGAAGCACCATATAGTCTACTGAATGAGGACCCTGAAGCCAAACCCAGTGGCACTGCCAATAAAAACAAGCAATCTTCATACGGGCCATAACATCTATAGAAAAGGAGGTGGGGACCGTAGGTCGAAGCAAGCCAACAGGGAACTCAACCCCGCACATAGGTGCCAGCAGGGTGATCAGACCGCCACAACAAATCGATGTCCTGGTGGTGACAGAGATAATGATGCGATCGAGATACGAGCTGGCAATATCAATCTGAGTGGCGGGGACCAAGACGTCCCCGTCGCCCTCGAAGGCTCTCTCTCTCTCGTCATCGCATAAAGCATATAGAGCTCAGGCGTAGACATCGTCCCAGGCTCATACCTCACAAGAATGGTGGTCGCCATAAGTCGCTGAGCAATACGAAGGCAAGGGTGGACGATAGAGGATGCCTTGGCCCGCCTAGGGTCAAAGGCTAGTGGCGATCTCGTGATCAGGGTCCAAAATGCATGTGCATCAAAGGAAGGATGGGTGTGGTGCGTGGGGCCAAAAGCACGATCGGTGTCAGGAACATGGGGCCAGTGGAAATAGGCTCGGAGCATATTGAGAGTGATCTCGCACTTACGATCCATCAGATGAAGAGTTTACCCCCTGAGAGTCCTACGAATAAAACTCAGGACCTCGAGGGTCGGAGGGATGTAGGTTTCCACTGACATCGAAATAAAATCACGCCACCCCACGTTCTAGTATAACTGGAGTAGCCCTTGGAATACCCCTAGACACTCAAGATCAGCTATGTGCGCAAACCTAGAGGGGATGATCGAACGATGTGCGATTCTATCAAATCTGGCACAGTGTGCGTTATCTCTGAAAGAGATCTCCATCGTGTCGAAAGTCGTGGCAGGTTGTGCTGGTGGGAGTGGAATGAGTGTAGTAGGAGGCGGAAGTGTGGGTGGTGGATCGCTAGGGGCGGAGAGTCAGCTCTATTGGAAGAAGGATTGGGGTCACCGGTCTTCTTCCGCTTGGCAGCGGGCTCCCGTGCACGAGACCTAGTGCGTGGGGACATTGTGGTGTCGTGAGATATGCAAACAATCGCGAAGTGCTAGTAACTAATATAGAAAGAGTATACCAAAACATAACGCGACTCTGCGCTAGCAATTCGGTCAAAGAGGCACCTTCCCTGAAGCTCCAAATCGGCACTCGATCTCCTCTAAGATATCCTGAAACACAAAATCAATTAATTAGCAATGAATATCGAAAAATCGAGGGGTAGATCAAGAGAAATAGGAATGAATATGGTTTAATTTGGATTCGGGGCGGGTCTAGGCTTACGAAATGGGGAACATGAGATTAGGGGCGAAATAGGTGTCAGAGGGTTGCCGAGGGTTTGCCAGCGACGAGGTGCACAACGGCGGATGGGCGGCAGCGCTGGCAGGGTCGTGCAACTCAGGCGCAGTGGCAGTGGCTCAGGTGAGTGATGGGGGAGCTCGGGTGATTGAAAGGGAAGCTCAGTCGATTGAAAGGAAATTTGGGGATTTATGGATTTAGATCCGCGAGTTTGGGTTAAATAGGGTTGGTCACTCGGTCGAGTGACGATAACCACTGGCCGAGTGACAGCTGTTTTGGATATTTCGAAAATTTTCATTAAGTTACGACTTAGCGGAGTAGAAACTATCACTCGGCCGAGTAGACAAAGTCACTCGGCCGAGTGGATAGGCTACTCACATCGTTTTAAGTGAAAAATGTGTCTGAGTCACTCGGTCGAGTGGCAAAGTCACTCGGTCGAGTGGCAAAGTCACTCGGTCGAGTGGCAAAGTCACTCGGTCGAGTGGCATATAATTTCCTGAGAGGGGTTTTCGAGACATCCCTGTGCAGTACCCTACTCGGCCGAGTAGGGTCTTCACTCGGTCGAGTGACAAAATCACTCGGCCGAGTGGGCTGCTGTTTTTAGCTCCAGACTCTCTGTTTTTACGACACCTTCTGATTTCTTGTCTCCCGTCAGTTTCTTCCTCCCTTTGGCATTTGAGTGCATCCCTGGAGTGCTTCCCATCGTCATGGCCGTCCTCCGTTTATATGGTCTCCTATCATCCTTTTCCTGAACTGAAAACTATAACCCATCGTCAGGTTCTTCCTAGACTCTTGAATCTATACACTAATAAAGATCTAAAACAAAAAATGAAAGGAAAATTCAACTAAAAACTGAGACAAAACTGTCGGGTTGCCTCCCTACAAGCGCTCGTTTAAGGTTCGCGATTAGTGCAAGATGTTCGGCACATGGGAGATGCGCGTGTCAAACTTACCGGGAAGGCCGCTTGGGTTCAGTTGTTGCTTCTTGTTGGCTTTCCTCGGCTGCGTCTCATCAAATGTAGTAGTGGGGATGACTCCTCCAAGCTTGGGCTCTTGGCGTCCTTCTTCTTGACCGGTGGTGAAGATTTATTCACCGGTGGCGCTTTCTTCACGTGCTTCACCGTAGAGAACTTGCATATCTCTCTAATCCTAATGACATCAACGTCGTTCTTCTCTTCGTCCGTAAGAGGATCCTGTGGGTCTCTCATCATTTCGTCATCTTTGGTAATTTGGGTCTCTTCAAGGTCGTCATCGTGTGTAGCTCCAATGGCGAATGGCATGGCGTCGTCTATGACCTCGTCGAGGAGATCCACATTGTCCACTTCCTCTGGCCAATGCATACGCTTCATCGTCTTCGAAATATGGAGCTCAACTGCTAAGTCACCAACGTTGAAGGACAAGGTTCCTTCCCTCACATTTACAATTACTCCGACAGTGGCTAGGAAGGGTCGTCCAAGTATCAGCGATGTATCCACATCTTCTCAAATGTACATCACCACGGAGTCGCACAGCAAGTAATGTCCACCCGGTACTTGCAGTGGGACGTTTTCTGTTATTCCCACAGGCCTAGTGATTCGCCCATCGGTGAGTTGTATCTTCATATCCGTGGCCTTGAGGTCGGTCCCCATATTTAGTTTCTTGAACATTGATAGGGGCATGAGGCTCACGCTTGCTCCCAAATCTACTAAGGCTTTTTGTAGGGGGACTACTCCAAGCGTGCAAGGAATTCAAAAGCTACAGGGATCTTTCAACTTGGTCGGTATCTTCTCCTTGTTAGTCATATACCTTGCTCGGCTAACATGACCCTTTCCGTTCGCTTCTTTCCCGCGATCAAATCCTTAAGGAACTTTGCATAGGGCGAGATTTCGACGATTGCATCTAAAAACGGGATGTTCAAGCTCACTCCTCCCAGGTACTCAAAAGTTTAATTAGCCTCTTCTCAATTCTTGCTTTCGCTAACCGTTGTGGAAACGGTACCGGTGGCACATAGGTTCGCTCCTTTCGTGGCTCATCCATTTCGGATTTTTCATCATTATTCGCCTCCTTTGGACTCTCCTCTTCATTGATTGTCTCCTTCTCAACCGAAATTTCCTCCCTCGGTTCCTTAGCTTGAATCACGACGGGAGGAGTGTCCTTCCTACCTCTTGTAGTTACCACCACGACTGCATTGATGTGGTCGGTGTTGCTCCGTGGGGTTTTTCGGTTGAGCCAGCAATTGTTGGTTAGCCTTGTTGAGCAATGTGAGGTGCTCCGCCAATTGTGCCACGACGGTATTGAGGGATCTTGTTAAGCTGTCAATTTCTCGTTAGTCTTCTTTTGATCGGCCATGAATTCTTCTACCATTGCTTCGTGCTCCAACCTTGGTGGCGCTTGTGGGGGTTTGGGTGCCTTCCATCCTTGATTATATCCTGGGGGTCTATAGGGCCTATGTAGTTTTGTTGTTGGGGTGGCCTTTGTTAATACTGCGGTTGTTGAGGAGGCCGGGCCTGAGCTTGTGGTTATTGCAGGGGTGGTTGCTGTTGTGGTGGAGTCAAGGCTCCATCATCATTAGTGCATGAAAATCCGGGGTGACCCCTAGGGGACGGGTTCACTCAATAACCGCTAGTGCCGGCAACGTATTGAGCGTGCTCCATAGCTCTGTCTCCTTGCTCCCCTCCAATGAACATAACCTAGCTTTGATCCTACCAGTCGCTCATGCTTCCTCCAGATATACATGCGTTGGAAGCTCGATGTAGCTTGCTCATCAACTTTTCTAGCCTCTCTACGGCTTTATGAAGAGAATCAAATTTGGCATAGAGTTCCGCCAGATGATGAAGATTGTCCCCTTTCGTCGGGCCATTGCTGATTATTCGAGGCCATCTCCTCAAGCAAGGCCGTAGCGTCATCTGGTATCTTTGCCAAAATGGCTTTGTTGGCCGTGTCATCAATTATTTGCTTTGTGCTCGGTTGCAATCTATTGTAGAAGTTATGCACTAGCTCCCACGGTTCAATGCTATGGTGGGGACATTGGTGTTGGAGATCCTTGAAGCGCTCACACGTGTCATATAAAGACTTCTGAGGGCCTTACCTGAAGGACATCAAGGCGCTTCATATCTTCACAGTCTTGGATGGCAAATAGAACTTGTTAACAAAAGCCCTCGCTAGGTCATCCCAAGTAGTGAATATCCCCTCGGCATGCGTCCTCAGCCAATATAAAGCCTTATCACGTAGAGTGAATGGAAAGAGACGCAGTCGAATAGCATCTGTCGGCACGCCTGGCATCTGGAAGGTGGCCCACTTCGCCAATAACATTTGCAAATGGTAGTGTGGGTTCTCTTGAGCATTCCCATGGAATGGGTCTTGTTGTATCAACACTACGAGTCCCATCTTCAACTCAAAGTTCTTGTCGGCCGCCAACTCTGGCATAGCTATAGAAGAGGTGGTAGACGTGGTCTTAGGCCGTAGCCTATCTCGGATGGAGACAAGCCTAGCCATACGTTGTGCTAGCTCCTCTGGTGTTTTCGACGTAGCCATATGATTTTTCTCTATAGTAGATCTCCTCTCGGCTCTAAGCTTCCTTACCATCCGCTCGATCTCGGGATCAAATAATATGTCTCATTGGCAAGCCTTTGATCCGTATACATGCACGGAAAGAGAGAGTCTAGATAGAATTGTTAGCACAATAGAGGAATAAAAGAGTGAAAATAAGAAATAAGAATAAAAAAGAAAAAATAGCTAGGTAAAGAAAATAAAATATCGTCGCCTCCCCGGCACCGGCGCCAAAAACTTGATCGCTCCCGGATATCCCCCGGAAAACAATTGTAGTTTTACCGCAAGCGCACAGTGTAGTGGCGAGCGGGTATCGAACACGAGGAGAGACTAATGACGGTACTCTATCCTAATCACTAAGCTATTTGTGGAAAGGCGATTTTTGGAATGTTGTCACGATCATTCAATTAACAACTCAAATTCAATATTATAAAAGTGTCTAGGTCTAGGGAATCCCCACTATGGATTATCATGCATCCTTGTGAATTGTGAATCTCAATGTTACTAGACTTGGATTGAGATGAACTAGTCGTAACTAAATAGGGAACCAAGCTCACGCTCTCGCGCTATTGCCGGTCTACAGTGACCTAGATTAGGGCCCACTCTCGTGCAAACCCAAATCTAAGCCACTAGCATTAAGATCGACATCATCGTCAAATCGCACCCCGAGCCCACTCTCGTGCAAACTTGAGTTACGATCTAGATTGTGATAGCTAATATTCGTCCAATCTTTTGCAAACGAATATGTGTATAGATTTTTAATAAAAATGCTAGCTTTGGTCTAATCTCTTGCAAACCAAACCTAGTGAATCTCGATTATAAATCTAAGTTGGATATCTAGACCTTCCCATTGATCGGAGCCCAATCCCTTGCAAACTCTGGTCCAATGGAAATCCCTAGCTATCCGTAATAAATCAATCACAATCCAACCTTCTAGCAATTCTAGTAACATATAAATTCATTCATCACAAATCTGAAATTAGATCCATGTGGTTCATCCCTATGCCCTAGAACAATGAATCTACTCATAATTCATCAAAGCAATAGCAAAATCAATGAGAGGAAACAAATTGCAATTCAGATTTAGAAGAAAACAATTCATAAAAGTGCAATATTCAAAAGAAATAGACAAACCAGATCTGAGTTCTTCAATCTCCAAAGGGAAATTACAATTAGAATTAATCTAAAATCTATTTTCTGGTCTCCCCCTAAGCTAGGATAAAAACTGGGCTGAAATACATGCCCAAAACGTCCATAAAATCCTGACAGAATTGCCTCTGCACAGCCCAAAACCCTAGTTTTTGACACAGGCTGGCGGTGCTACTCGGTTGAGTGGAAATCTCACTCGACCGAGTGCTAGATCCAAATAAAAACAGAGAAGCTGGGGGTTTGGGCACTCTGGCACTCTGCGTCACTCGGCCGAGTGGGATTCATCACTCGGTCGAGTGGACTTCCTACTCGGCAGAGTGGGTCTTCTATTGTGCTCCCTAGAATTCCAGAGAGTCTGCTTCGATTTCCTTCAGAAGTCCTGACTCACTCGGGCAAGTGGAGTTCTCTACTCGGCCGAGTGAAAGTAACCACTCGACCGAGTGCATTACGACACTAGGCATCTTCGTATCAGTCGTACTCGGCCGAGTTTGCTCCTTCACTCGGCCGAGTGGACTGTGTTACTTGGTCGAGTGGCATGTATCTAGAAGCCACTCTTCTCTTCCTCGCCTCCTCTTCGCTTCTATCGATCTTCTTCTACTACCGCTCATCGTCCAGTGTTGTTAGCTCCTCAATAAGGACATAAGAGATGCTTCGGTACGCATGCAAATCCCTTAAGCTTATTTTTGCTCCCAATCGCTCCATATTTCCTGAAATCTGACAAAAACAAGAAATAATGAAACGTAACGCAATATCGTCGAATAATCGTGAAAAGCGCGATATGGACGATCAAAATGACATGTAAATATGCAGAAAAAGGTGTAAATATGGACCGATCAGAGGCTGTCAGCTGGTACCAGCTCCAGAAGTTCGTACCCTCTTTGGCGGAGACCAGGGCCGAGGGCATTAAGAAGGGCCTGGAGATGGGCTTTGAGAGATTCAAGGAGGAGATGGTGAAGCACTACCCCAACTTGGAGATTGACTTTTCCCAGTTATCAACGGTGACAATGAGGGGGAGGCTTCCACTTCGGCTGGCGACTAGCGGGGGTAGGCGGAGGCATAGTTGGGGAGAGCGAGCTATCGATTTCGGGCTGGTATTGTGGTCTAACTTATCCTGTCATTTTTTTGTTTTGATTTAAGTCCGGATGACTTTTTGTAAGAATGATGTGTAATTAGAGTGACAATTTTAATGAAAAATATGTCGTTTATTGTCGTACGCCTTGTCCCTCTCCTTATATATGCGCAAATTTGTTGTTCCGCGCCGAAGGCGCCAGCGCCAAATTTGTTGTTCCACGCCTAAGGCCCCCATGCCGCTAAATATTTTTACGCTAATTTGTTGTTTTTTTAAATTTTAATAATTTTTTGGGAGCAAAGATTTCGTGGGGGAAATCTTAAATGAACCGTACCCGCGGGCACGGGTTTTTTGACGCTTTGACGCTAATTTGTCGTTCCGCGACGAAGGAGCCCATGCCGAATTTGGTATTCCGCACTGAATTTGTTCCGTGTCGAAGGCGCCTGCGGCTAATTTGTTGTTCCGCACCGAAGGCGCCCGTCCCGCTAAATATTTTTACGCTAATTTTTTGTTCTCGCTCGTGCCGAATTTGTTGTTCTACGTAAATTTGTTGTTCCACGCCTAAGCCGCCATTGCCAAATTTGTTGTTCCGTGTCTAAGGCACCGATGCCGCTAAATATTTTTACGCTAATTTGTCAGTCTTTTAAATTTTAATAATTTTTTGGGAGCAAAGATTTCGTGGGAAAAAATCTTAAATGAACCGTGCCACGGGCACGGTTTTTTGACGCTAATTTGTTCTTCCGTGCCAAAGGTGTCTACACCGAATTTGTTGTTCTACACTAATTTTTTGTTTCGCACTGAAAGCACCCATGCTGAATTTGTTGTTCCATGCCGAATTTGTTCCGTGTCGAAGGTGCCTGCGTCGAATTTGTTGTTCTGCACCGAAGGCGTCTGTCCTACTAAATATTTTTACTCTAATTTGTTGTTCTTTTAAATTTTAATAATTTTTTGGAGAACAAAGATTTTGCGGGAGAAAATCTTAAATGAACCGTGTCTGAGGGCATTGTTTTTTACGCTAATTTGTTGTTCTACGATAATTTAGTGTTCCGTGCCGAAGGCGCTGGTGCCGAATTTGTTGTTCTGTGTCGAATGCGCATGTGCCTAATTTGTTGTTCCGCACACGCCGAAGGCACCCATGCCAAAAGCACCCGTGCTGCTAAATATTTTTACAGTAATTGGTTGCTCTACGCCGAAGGCGCCCGCTAAATTTTTTTGCTGTTCCGAACTGAATGTGCTCGTGTCGATTTTGTTGTTTTATGCGAAATTGTTGTTCTATGCCTAAAGCATCCGTGCCACTAATTTTTTTACCAAAATTTGTCTTTCTTTTAAATTTTAATTATTTTTTGGGAGCAAATATTTCGCAGAGAAAATCTTAAATGAACTGCACGCAGGCACGGATTTTTTACGCTAATTTATTGTTACGTGCCGAAGGCGCCCACGCCGAATTTATTGTTCTATACTAATTTGGTGTTCCGGGCCGAATTTGTTGTTCTACGCTACTTTCTTGTTCTATGCTAATTTGTTTTTCGCGCCGAAGGCTCCCGTGTCGAATTTGTTGTTCCGCGCCGAATTTGTTATTCCGTGTCGAATGCGCCTGTGCCAAATTTGTTGTCATGCGTCGAAGGCGCACGTGGAGCTAAATTTTTTTACGCTAATTTGTTGTTCTTTTAAATTTTAATACTTTTTTGGGGAACAAAGATTTTGCGATGGAAATTCTTAAATGAACTGTGCCCGCTGGCACGTGTTTTTTACACTAATTTTTTGTTTCGCGCCGAAGGTGCCCGTCTCGAATTTGTTGTTCTACGCTAATTTGTTGTTCTGTACCGAAGGCATCGGTGTCGAATTTGTTGTTCCGCGTCGAAGATGCATGTGCCGAATTTGTTATTCCGTGTCGAAGCGTCTGTGCCGAATTTGTTGTTCCGCGTCGAAGCCGACCAAGCAGCTAAATATTTTTACGCTAATTTGTTGTTCTTTTAAATGTTAATAATTTTTTGGAAAACAAAGATCTTGGGGAGAAAATCTTAAATGAACCGTGGATGCGGAGTACTGGTTTTTTACGCCAATTTGTTGTTCCGCACCGAAGGCGCCCGCGTCGAATTTGTTGTTCCGTGTCGAAGGCGCCTGAGCCGAATTTGTTGTTCTGTGCCGAAGGCGCCCGCGCCGAATTTGTTGTTCTGTGTCGAAGGCGCATGTGTCAAATTTGTTGTTCCACATCGAAGGCACTCACGCCGAAAGCGCCTGTGCCGTAAATATTTAAACGCTAAGTTGTTTTTTAAATTTTAATAATTTTTGGGAAATAAAGGTTTCGCTGTGGAAAATATTAAATGAACAGTGCCCGCGGGCACGTGTTATGACTAGTCTATTATACATTTTACAACCTTTTTTAAATTCTAGGGCTGACTAGGACAAGATAAAGAGTGGCTGGGATTTGATCTTGGAAAATGGAAGGTTAAGATGAAACTTTGAAACCATGAATGTGAGCTTTGAAATTTGTTCCAGCTTTGAAATTTGGTCCAACTTCGAAATGAATGGAGCTTTGAAACCATGAATCTGAGCTTTGAAATTTGATCTAGTTTTGAAATTTGGTCCAACTTTGAAAGCAGCCAGTAAACCAGTTTCACACGGAATTGTTTTACACTAATTTGTTGTTCCGCGCCGAAGGCGCCTGGTAAATTTTTTTGTTGACCGGCGATGGCGCTCACGCTGAAGTTGTTGTTCTATGCAAATTTGTTGTTCCACACCGAAGGCGCCAGCGCCAAATTTGTTGTTCCATGACTAAGGCACCTATGCCGCTAAATATTTTTACGCTAATTTGTTGTTCTTTTAAATTTTAATAATTTTTTGGGAGCAAAAATTTCGTAAGGAAAAATCTTAAATGAACTGTGCCTACGGGCACGGGTTTTTTGACCCAAATTTGGCACGGACGTCCGTGCCGAAGGCGCCCGTGCCAAATTTGGTGTTCTGTGCCGAATTTGTTCCGTGTCGAAGGCGCCTGCGCCGAATTTGTTGTTCCGCACCGAAGGCGTCTGTCCTGTTAAATATTTCTACGCTAATTTGTTGTTCTCGCTCGCGTCGAATTTGTTGTTCTATGCGAATTTGTTGTTCCACGCCTAAGCCGCCAGCACCGAATTTGTTGTTCCGCACATAAGGCACCGGTGCCGATAAATATTTTTACGCTAATTTGTTGGTCTTTTAAATTTTAATAATTTTTTTGGAGCAAAGATTTCGTGGGGGAAAATCTTAAATGAACCGTGCACGGGCACGGGTTTTTTACGCTAATTTGTTGTTCATGGCAAAGGCGCCCGTACCGAATTTGTTGTTATACACTAATTTGTTGTTCCGCACCAAAAGCACCTGCGCCAAATTTTTTGTTCCGTGCCGAATTTGTTTCGTGTCGAAGGCACCCACGCCGAATTTGTTGTTCCGCGCCGAAGGCTTCTGTCCCGCTAAATATTTTTATGCTAATTTGTTGTTCTTTTAAATTTTAATAATTTTTTGGAGAACAAAGATATTACGTGAGAAAATCTTAAATGAATCGTGCTTGAGGGCATTGTTTTTTCACGCTAATTTGTTGTTTCGCGGTAAAGGCGTTCGTGCCGAATTTGTTGTTCTACGCTAATTTGGTGTTTCGTGTCGAAGGCACTGTGCCGAATTTGTTGTTCTGTGTCGAAGACGCCTGTGCCGAATTTGTTGTTCCACCCGCGCCGAAGGCACCCACACCAAAGGCACCCGTGCCACTAAATATTTTTACAATAATTTGTTGCTCTACACCGAAGGCGTCCGCTAAATTTTTTTTACTGTTCCACGCCGAATGTGCTCGCGCCGATTTTGTTGTTATATGCGAATTTTTTGTTCCGTGCCACTAAAGTTTTTACCATAATTTATCGTTCTTTTAAATTTTAATTATTTTTTGGGAGCAAAGATTTCGTAGGGGAAATCTTAAATGAACTGTGCACGCATGTACGGATTTTTTACGCTAATTTATTGTTACGCGCCGAAGACGCCTGCGCCGAATTTGTTGTTCTACGATAATTTGTTGTTTCGCGCTGAAGGCACCCGTACCGAATTTGTTGTTCCGCGCCGAATTTGTTATTCCGTGTCAAATATACATGTGCCAAATTTGTTGTTCTGCGTCGTAGGCGCACGTGGCGCTAAAGTTTTTATGCTAATTTGTTGTTCTTTTAAATTTTAATAATTTTTTGGGGAACAAAGATTTTACGGTGAAAAATCTTAAATGAACTGTATCCGTGGGCACGGGTTTTTTACGCTAATTTGTTGTTTCACGCCGAAGGCGCCCGTCTCGAATTTGTTGTTCTACGCTAATTTGTGGTTCCATACCGAAGGCGCCAGTGTTGAATTTGTTGTTCTGCGTCGAAGGTGCCTGTGCCGAATTTGTTATTCTGCCTAAGGCATTCGTGCCGAATTTGTTGTCCCGCGCCGAAGCCGTCCATGCTGCTAAATATTTTTACGCTAATTAGTTGTTCTTTTAAATGTTAATAATTTTTTGAGAAACAAAGATCTCGCGGGAAAACTCTTAAATGAACCGTGCCCGCGGAGCATAGATTTTTTACACCAATTTGTTGTTCCGCATCGAAGGCATCCGCGTCGAATTTGTTGTTCCGTGTCGAAGGAGCATGTGCCGAATTTGTTGTTCTACGTCGAAGGCACCCGCGTCGAATTTGTTGTTCCGTGTCAAAGGCGCATGTGTCAAATTTGTTGTTCCACGCCTAAGGCACTCACGCCGAAAGCGCCCGTGCCGTAAATATTTTAATGCTAAGTTGTTGTTTTTTAAATTTTAATAATTTTTTGGGAAATAAAGATTTCGCAGTGGAAAATGTTAAATGAACTGTGCCCGCGGGCACGGGTTATGACTAGTCTATTATACATTTGACAACGTTTTTTGAATTGTATGGCTGACTAGGACAAGATAAAGAGTGGGTGAGATTTAATCTTAGAAAATCAATGGTTGAGATTTGATTTTATGAAAAATTTAGTGGGAAAACTTAAATTTTGTTAGGAAAAGTGTCTTGGAAACCAAAACTTTAAAATTAGAAGTATCTTTGGAAATATTGTGGAGATTAAATTTGGGGGGAAAGTGCCTTGGGAGCCTAAACTTTGAAATTAGAAGTGCCTTGGGAAAGATTGTGGAGATTAAATTTTAGGGGGAAAGTGCATTGGGAACCTAGACTTTGAAATTAAAAGTGCCTTGGGAAATATTGTAGAGAATCATTATCCATTAAATTAAACAAAATAAAAAAATAGCGTAAAACAAATTAGCGTAAAAATATCCTAAGGTTTGTTGTTCCGCGCCGCGTTGAAGGCGTCTGCTAAATTTTTTGCAATAATTTATTGTTCCACGTCGAAGGCGCACGTGCCAAATTTGTTGTTCGACGCCGAATTTGTTGTTCCGCGCCGAAAATTTAGCTTAAAACAATTTAGCAAATATGCCAGTGCTGCTAAATATTTTTACGCTAATTTATTGTTCTGTTAATTTTTGGTTGTGGAAATAATTTTTCGGGAAACAAAGCTTTCACGGGGAAAATCTTAAATGAACCGTGTCTGTGGGCACGGGTTATGACTTGTACTTTTATAAAATAAAAAAATAGCCCGGAGCTCTGAAAAATCCGTAAAACTATCCGTTGGGACTTGGAGATTGCCATATACACTGAAAAAAGTGAATACAAAATTAGGCCAAAAATCATATCATTTGATAAAAATAGATATCGCATAGAAAATGAAGTCTCAAGCTTAGAAAAGTCCGCAAGAATGTCCATTGGAACCGGTAGATCGCCATCTTCACCTAAAAAATAAGAGAAGAAAAATGTAGGTTATTAAAATCATATCATTTAATAAAAAGATACATATATTCCATAAAATGTAGAAAATAACACAGAGCTCAGAAAAAACTGAAAAAATATCAGTTGGAACCGGGAGATCGCCATCTTCAACTGAAAAATAAGAGAATGCAAAATTAGGCCAAAAATCAAAGCATTTAATAAAAGGATCCATATCTTCTAGGAAAATTAAGAAAATAGCCCCGAGGTCAAAATAATCTGCAAAAAATGTTCATTGGAATCGGGAGATCTCCATCTTCAGCAGAAAAATAAGAGAAGACAAAAATTGGCCAAAAATCATATCATTTAATAAAAATATCCATAACTTCCCAAAAATGTAGAAAAATAGCCATGTGCTCAGAAAAATCTGTAAAAATGTCCGTTGGAACCGGGTGATTGCCATCTTCGGCTGAAAAATAAGAGAAGATAAAATTATGCTATAAAAATCAAATCATTTAATATAAATATACATGTCTTATAGATAATGTAGAAAATAACCCAGTGCTAAAAAAAATCCGCACAAATGTAAATTGGAACATTTAACTGAAAAAAGAGAAGACAAATTTGGGCCAAAAAGTCATCTCATTTAACTAAAATAACCATATCTTCCAGAAAAGGTAGAAAATTGTCCCAAGCTAAGAAAGATCCGCAAAAATGTCTGTTGGAACGGGTAGATCCACATCTTCAACTGAAAAAACAACAGAAGACAAATGTAAGCTATAAAAATCTTATCATTTTATAAAATAATCATTATCTTTCATAAAATATAGAAAATTGCACCGAACTCATTAAAATATGCAAAAATGTCCGTTGGAACCGGGAGATTGCCTTCTTTAACTGAAAAATAAGAGAAGATAAAATTTGGCCAAAAACCATTTTATTTAATAAAAAGATACATATATTCTTAAAAACTTTAGAAAATAACCCCGAGGTCAGAATAATACGAAAAAAATGTCCATTGGAATCGGGGGATCACCATCTTCAACTGAAAAAAGAGAAGACAAAATTAGACCATAAAAATAATATCATTTAATATAAAGATCCATTTCTTCCAGAATATGTAGAAAATAGCATGGAGATAAGAAAAATCCGCAAAAATTTCTGTTGGAACCGAGAGATCACCATCTTCAACTGAAAAAATTAAGAGAAGTCAAACGTAGGCTATAAAAATCATATCATTTAATAAAAAGTTCTATATCTTCCATAAAATGTAGAAAACAACATCAAGCTCAAAAAATCTATAAACTTTTTGTTGGAACCGGTAGATCGCCATTTGCAACTGAAAAATAAGAGAATACAAAATAGGTTATAAAAATCTTATCATTTAATATAATGATTCATATCTTACAGAAAATGTAGAAAATATTCCGGAGTTCAGAAAATCCGCAAAAATGTTCTTTGGAACTGGGAGATCGTCATCGTCATCTACAAAATAGGGAAGACAAAATTAGGCCAAAAATCATTTCATTTCATAAAAAGATCCATATCTTTCAAAAAATTTAAAAAAACAGAGTCAAGCTAAGAAAAATCGGCCTAAATGTCCATTGGAACCAGAAGATAGCCATCTTCAACTCAAAAAATAAGAGAAAACAAATGTTGGCAATAAAAATCATATCATTTAAAAAATGTAGAAAATAGCATCGAGCTTATAAAAATCCACAAAAATAGCCGTTAGAACAGGGAGAACACCATCTTCAACTAAAAAATAAGAGAAGATAAACTTATGCCAAAAATCATATTATTTAATAAAAAGATCAATATCTTCCAGAAAATTTAGAAAATAGTCCCGAGGTCAGAATAATATGCAAAATGTCCATTAAAAACGAGAGATCTTTATCTTCAACTTAAAAATAAAAGAATACAAAATTCGGCCAAAAATCATATCGTTTAATAAAAAGATCCATAACTTCTCGAAAATATAGAAAAATAGCACCGAGCTCGGAAAAATCCCTAAAAATGTCCCTTAGAACCGGAAGATCGCCATTTTCAACTAAAAAATAAAAGATGACAAAATTATGTTATAAAAATCTTATCATTTAATATGAAAATTCATATTATACAAAAATACCTGAAGCTTAAAAATCCGCACAAATGTCCATTGGAACCGGGAGATCGCCATCTTCAAATTAAAAAAAGGGAAGACAAAATTAGGCCAAATAATCGTACTTTTTCCTAAAAGATGCATATCTTCCAGAAAATATAGAAAAATAGTCTCAAGCTAAAAAAATCTGCAAAAAATGTCGGTTGCAACCAGGAGACCAACTGAAAAATAAGAGAATACAAACGCATGTTATAAAAATCATATTATTTAATAAAAAGTTCTATATCTTACATAATATGTAGCTCCGATCTCAAAAAAATACGCAAAAAGTCCGTTGAAATCGGGAGATCGTCATCTTCAACTAAAAAATAAGAGAAGACAAATTAGGCTATAAAATCATATTATTTAATAAAAAGATCCATAACTTTCCAAAATTTAGAAATTATTCCGGAGCTCAGAAAAATCCGCAA